>CAUYLG010038578.1:0-16106 GCA_963573385.1 Cacajao melanocephalus
TTTTAGACTGCATTCTAGCCTGGGCAATAGAACAAGAATCTCGTTCTCTCTCCCTCTTTCTCTTCCTCTTTCTTTCTCTCTTACATTCTTTTTTTTCTTTCTTTCACTCTCACTTTCTTTCCTCTCTTTTTCTTTCTTTCAAAAGAAAAAAAAGAGAGAGACAAACTCTCACTCTGTTGCCCAGTCTGGGAGTGCAGTGGCTATTCACAGGCACAGTCATAGCACACTGCAGCCTTACACTCCTGGCCTCAAGCCATCCTCCTGTCTCAGCCTCTTGGGTAGCTAAGACTACAGGCAAGAGCCACCATGCCCTACTCAAATTTTAAAATTGGCCCTGTGACACCAGGACTACTTTCTATGAAAGACAAAGGGAATGAAACCTGGGAAAGCTGATCACTTCTGCAAGAGACTGTTGTGAACTTGAAGGAACTGCTTAATCAGGAAAAGAATAAATATGTTGAATCAGCAAATTTAAGTACTACCAACACTCTGCTCTTACCCAGCACCATCCCCAGTATCAGTAAGCTATGAGCCCCAGAGTGTTCTTACAGCTGTAGAGCAAATAAAATGCCATGTTTATTATCCATTCTCAATACCCTCCACCATCAACAGCCTTTGCTAACTGCTATCATTTGGATCTGTGTTCCCACCCAAATCTCATGTTCAATTGTAATCCTCAGTGTTGGAGTTAGGGCCTGGTGGGAAGTGATTGTATCATGGGAGTGGATCCTTCATGAATGATTTAGCACTGTCCCCTCAGTGCTGTTCTTGCGATGGTGAGTGAGTTCTCATGAGATCTGGTTGTTTAAAAGTGTGTAGCACATCACTCTTTCTTGCTCCTGCTCTGGCCATGTAAAAGGAGCCAGCTTCCATTTTGCCTTCCACCATGATTGTAAGTTTCCTGAGGCCTCCCTAGAGGCTGAGCAGATAGCCAGCATCATGCTTCCTACACAGCCTGCAGAACTGTGAGCCGATTAAACCTCTTTTCTTTATAAATTACCCAGTCTTGGGTGTTTCTTCATAGCAGTGTGAGATCGGACTAATATACTAACTGATTAGATTAGTTAGGAAAGGTTGTGAGCCAGAAGGATAAGAGTTGCTGCAGCAGCCAGACTGTTGAACCAGAGTAAGAGGAAGTATAATGATATCAGTCATCAAGTTAGGGAACGAATTAGAGAAATAGAAATGATAGGTCTATTTAGGGTTTGTTGACTCTAAAACACCCACCTAACATCCATGTGGCCCAGCAGGCAGCTGCCACTGGGAGTCTGGGTGGTGGTCTCTACTGGGCAGCATCCCACCCATCAGATTGACAACTGAAGCTGGAAGTGAATAAAATGTGCTTTCTGTGGAGTAAAGCACAGGTAGAAGAGACAAGAAGGATGAGAAAATCTCCACAGAAACAAAACGTCAGGATGTAGGTGTGGGGAAGAGAGAGAGGGTGAGAAGCTGAGAAGGACTGAGAAGCATCAGTCAGGGAGGGGGCTATGAACCTCTGCTGGAGTGCAAAAGGGAGGTGTGGAAAATATCAAAGGAAAAAGCAGTGTTCAGTAAGCGGAGGTGGTCAACTGGTCCAAATGTTGCAGAAAAGCTGAAGATGAGAAGGATAGAAAAGGTCACAGCACATGGCTGCTATTAAGTCACTAGTGATATTATTTGATATTCTTTAAACCTAACACTGCCAGATGCTGAGTTGTCCTTCTTATATTGATAATATTACACGGGTACCTTATAAAAACACTTTATCCAAATCAGCTTTGCCCTGTGGTTCTGTCTGAGGGATAAAATATAATGCATGTTGAGTCATTCAGCTAGCTTATGAACATGTTAGGAAATTAAATTAACACTTTCAAGTAAGTGCTGCTCGACTGACCAAAATTATGGTCCTGAGGCCTGTTCTAGTTAACAAAGCTTTGCAAGTGCTTAATTAATGGACAGCAAATAGTGTTTGCAATGGGACATTTCCTGTGCTGGAAGCTCCTCCCTGGCAATAAGTTTTCTACAAAGGTATCAATTAGTGACCTACAACCACTAAATGGATTTCTCTTTCCATTTCACCAAATGACCTCTAAATTTACAATTACTGTAATCAAATCACTCTGTTGTTTACAAAGTACTTAAAGCTGTCTTCATATAATGTTTGGGAATTACTTGCATGCTAGCATTATGAATTTGAATTCAGAATCTCCAGTTAAAAATTTCAAAAAGTATTCCTTTACCTGTTTTAAAAAAACCAAACAAACAGGTCAATGGTAGAAGACAACCCAACAAAATAAATGGTTGCAAAATAAATCTGTGCTTGTAGCATCAGATAAAAAGGCACTGGTTACTTTAGTTCTTACGTGAACATGAAGAAATTAAACATAAACATGGTTATGCTATTAGTTAAAATAATAAGTAGACTGTATAGTTAATTACCATCTTGTCTCCAATAATGATTAAATTGAAATGACTATGCACATGTCAGTTTACAATAAGAGTCTTAAAATGAGATTCCTAGCAATTTCACAGGATGACAAAATAGCATATAGAAACCTTGTTTCTTTTGATGAAGAAGCCTAGAAAGCCTAAGAAATTTCTACTGAACGCTTTGTTCTTTTCAAAGAAACTAATGGTGAGAGAGAATGGCTGACAGGAAATGACAAATTCAGTGGAGCATCCCAACACTTCGATTATTAGGCAGCAAATGGTCAAGCTGATCATGTGTCTAATTGTAGCTTTAATTAAAGAATGATGATGGTGATGAAGAAAGAAAGAGGAGGAGGAAGAAGTGGAAGGGGAGAGGGAGGAGGGGGAGGGACAGAAAAAGGGGGGAACATTTATTGAGCTATTATTTTATGCTAGTATTCTAGATGTCATTTAATCTTTATTAACCTTCATTATAACCCTCTGAAATCAACACTGTAATTATCGATCGATTCTAATATATACTATAATTATTGCTATTTTAAAGGTTAGGAAAATGAAGCCTAAAATATTTTGTAAGCAAATTTTCCAAAATCATGATAATTTGATTGTGTTTTCTTATTATAGTTCCTACATTTCTCATCCTAATGATGTAGTCTATCTTTATATTCTGAAAAAGCTACACGAGGAAGTGGATTTAGACAAAACAACAGAGCAATGGGAAGCATATCTCTTTTTTTCCCATCCCAAATGTAAACCATACCTTCATTCTTTTTCACTTACTTTACATCTTTTTGCCATCATTTATAGCTCTCTGCCATGTCCCAGAACCAAGTCATGTTAAATATCTCACTTTTATCTTTTTAAATTTAATTTTGCTTTGTTTTGTTTTGAGACAGGGTATCATTCTGTTGCCCAGGCTGGAGTGCAGTAGTGCCATCATAGCTCACTGCAGCCTCAACCTCCTGGGCTCAAGTGATCCTCCCACCTCAACCTCCAGAGTGTCTAAGGAGGTCTAACCCTCCCACCACCACACCTGGCTAATTTTTGTATTTTTATTGGTAGAGATGGAATTTCACCATATTGCCCAGGTCAGATCTTACCTTTAAGCAAACATAAGGAGAAGGATGCTTTCCTGAATACAGTCATGTGCCACATAATAATGTTTTGGTCAATAACACATATACAAACAATGGTGGTCCCATGAGATTACAATACCATATTTTTACTGTATATTTCTATGTTTAAATATGTTTAGATACCCAAATGCTTACCACTGTGTTACAATTGCCCACAAAATTCAGTATAATAACTTTCTGTACAGTTCTGTAGAGCAGGAACAATAGGCTAGACCATACAGACTAAGTTTGTAGTAGGCTATACCATCTAGATTTGTGTAAGTATGCTCTATGATGTTTGCATGAAGACAAAATCACCAAACAATACATCAAAATGTAGTCATGTCATTAAGCAACACATGACTCTAAGATGACAGTCACGAATTTGGAGTAAATTTTAGCTCTGCTGTTGATGGCTTCAGAAAATTGCACTTAGCACTTTATGCTTTTTTACTAAGTGAGGTAAGGGCAAAGGAGAAATATGCTCTGAAGTATTTTTAAAAATAGAAATCTCAACATCAGTACACTTCTTTAAAGAATTGTAAACTGGATTTGAGGATATTACAGCACTGCTGTTTTGAAATATTTTCATTTGCTTTTTCTCCATGAAGGCTAATTTCATAATTATGAGAATACCAATTCTATATACTTTATCTGGTTGCTTTAAGAATAAAATAAGATAATGATTCTGCAGGTATTTTTTTAAACCATACCACATATTTAAAAGGTAAGTTGTTTTAATTATCATAACTTGGTTGAAATAATCCATTACAGTGTTAATTCTCAGTTACAGGGAGAGAGGTGAGGGTACCATGAAACTATTGCTCTTGTAAGAAATAAAGGTAGAAATTACAAGCTGCTCTACAGCCCACTGAACCGTGACCTTGGAGTTCACACATCACTCTTGGAAGCTGCATGCGCCCTCTCCCTTTTTTCTCATATCTCTTTTTCTTCCCCTGCTTCCTTCTCTGTCAGTAACTGATTAATTGTTAAGGCTCCAGTGACTTTAATTAGGCTCAACCTCTAGCATATTCTCCAGCTCCAATATCTAAAGTAGTTAGGCTATTTATTTTTTTCCATAAAGAATTTAGGGTCCCTAAGAGGTTATCTGTATGTGCATTTTTCATGACCCAAATTATATGCATCAGACAGAGCTCAGAAAGGCATCACTACACAGGGAACAACTTCTGCATTCAACCAATTCAGTTACTATAGCCTTGGGTGCAGAATCACTGTGGTTTTGGAAAAAAAAAAAAAAAAAAAAAGAATTTACTACCACTGATTGAGGCTTTTTAATATTTCGAAGACTGTGATAGGTTATTTACATATTTGTCTCAGATAAAACTCTAATAATTCTGCAAAGGAAACGTTATTATCCCCATTATATAGATGAAGAACTGAGGCTCAGGAAAACTAAGGTGATTTGCACCAAATCATGCACCTGGTAATGAACAGGGGCAAGATTTAAACTTAAATCTGGGGAACACCAAAACCATGACATCACAGTAGGAGAGTTTGTTAATTTTGGCTTGTTGTGAGATCATTCACTGAATTTAAACCCTGATGTCCTTATGGACATAAAGCAATATTATAATCCTTTTTTTCTTTTTGCATTTTTTATTTTTTTTAATTGTGCTTTAGGTTCTGGGGTACATGTGCAGATCATGCAGGATTGTTGCATAAGTACATACATGGCAATGTGGTTTGTTGTCTCCACCCCTCCAACACCTATATCTGGCATTTCTTCCATGTTATCCCTCCCCAACCTCCCCACCCCTCCCCTGCCCCCCAAACAGACCCCAGTGTGTGATGCTCCCCTCCATGTGTCCATGTGTTTTCATTGTTCAACACCTGCCTATGAGTGAGAACATGCGGTATTTGATTTTCTGTTCTTGTGTCAGTTTGCTGAGAATGAGGGTTTCCAGATTCATCCATGTCCCTACAAAGGACACAAACTCATCATTTTTTATGGCTGCATAGCATTTTATGGTGTATATGTGCCACATTTTCCTTGTTCAGTCTATCATCAATGGGCATTTGGGTTGGTTCCAGGTTTTTGCTATTGCAATTATAATCCTCTTAATGCTAAACAGAGGAGGGCCATTAGTCTAATTCTCTATGTAGTCTACAAACGTGTGTAATAGTTTCCAGTTTTCCCCTCTTTCCTTGCTCAGGCTTCATTTAAGCTATAGCACTCCCCCGAGCATGATCTGTTAAACTCTGTATTTCCTCAAAATTGGCATGAGGTGATGGATATACTAACAATACTGTTTTGATTTTTATACAGTATATATGTCTTGAAACATCAAATTGTATTTCCATAAATATGTACAATTATAATATGTCAATTTTTAAAAGTTTGTTATTTAAGCAATGAAGTTTGGAGATGTTTTGTTATGCAACAACAGCTTGCCTTTACACTCTTAATATAATAATAACAACAAAAGAACTAATTGGGGCCTGGTGTGGTGGCTCATGCCTGTAATTCCAGCACCTTGGGAGGCCAAGGTGGGCGATCACCTGAGGTCAGAAGTTTGAGACCAGCCTGGCCAACATGGCGAAACCCCATCTTTACTAAAAGGACAAAAATTAGCCAGGTGTGGTGGCAGGCACCTGTAATCCCAGCTACTCAGGAGGCTGAGGCAGGAGAATTGCTTGAACCCAGGAGGTAGAGGTTGCAGTGAGCTGAGGTCACGCCATTGCACTCCAGCCTGGGCAACAAAAGCTAGACTCCATCTCAAAAAAAGAACTAATTTGGTGAAAAATCCCAGTCTCATTGCCTCTTATCTCCACAGCTCACACTTTGCCCATGCTAAAGGAAAGCTTCCTTAAAGAGAGGAGTAGAGCTTTCTCCTATGGTTTTACCTCCTCTATGTTGGCAGTGAAGAAAATTATGGAGAAAAGGCAAGAAGTGTTTGCCCTTAAATGAAAAACAATCTGTTGGATTGTTCTTGTTTCTTTGGATTACCACAAATCTTCATTTATAACTGATCTATGACAAATATCAAAAGACTCTCAAATATTTTGTTAACACCTTGTGCATTTTCCAATGAGGGAGATGTGACTGCTCCATGAAATGCTTGACTCATCCCTTTTGGACAACCTGCTGCCTAAGAGCCCTGGACATATTAAGTTGACTGAATAGGGGACAGAGTAGCAAGACAGACGATATGGAGAGTGGAGGTACGAGGGGAAGCCCTTGTGCCAACCAAATTGAAAATAGATTGAGCAAGTAAGGATTTTCCTAGTGGATTCCAGCCACTGCTGAGTGGTGAAACAAAATTTCTATTTGAGCGAAAAATCCCAAATTTGTAATAATAGGTAAGATATTTTAATTTCTTCTAAACTATTTTTTTTCAAAAAGTTATTTCAATGTGCTAAACTAGAAGATGCAATCTATTAAAATATTTCCTGTAATGACCAATAAATTCAGAAATGGGAATTCATAAAAGCTTTATATATACAAATTTTAATATTTATATTACTATCAAATATTGGAAAAAGTTATAACTGATACACTAACAGAAAAAATAATTTGTGAACATGTTTTGTTTTATATGACAATTATATCCTGATTGCAAACAATGGTATATGTAATATAAATGTGCTAATAAAGTTAATAATGAATTCCATATTTTATATTTGGAAAACCTTCTATTTTCAGGCAATAAGTTAACAGTATCTACTGTTTCTATAATACTTTTATAGGTCGGATGAGTAATTTTTTTTTTTTAAATTGCTCCATTAACTTGTGTTACAATTTTGTGAGGAAAGGATTATCACCTCCATTTTCAACTAGATAATTGAGACTGTAAGTAACATGCACAAGGTCACATATTCTAATGAGTAGTTCAACTTAGGATTTAAATATGTATTTTTTGACATGAAAGTCTATTCCTTCACCACTTTTCTATCTTATTTTCAGGTATGTGGAATAGACTAGCTTGTACTGAAATGCATTTCAGTTCTTGGCACATTTGTTCAAGAAATATTTATTGAAAATATATTGCTAAACTAAGCACTAGGCAAATAAAGAAATTAGTGAGAAGTTTACAGTTGTGTTATACCAATTTGAACAAATCTGAGCAGCCCATCTAAGTCCATGCCTCATTTCCCTATCTGGGGAGAGCCTCCATCAACATCCTTGTCCAATGGAAGGAGCATGAAACTGATAGACTGTCAGACCTGGGGATGAATCTTGGCATTGTTATTTACTATTTGCATGACTAGTAATTTGCCTGACTACTGTTTTTACTTTGCAAGATATATCATTTGTAAAATGGTGCTATAGACGTCTACTTTATTTAAAGGCTAGAAGTAATATATACAAATCACAATGGTGTTAAGAACACATACCTTATTTAAAGATTAGGAGTAATATATACAGATCACCTCTTGGAGTGCCTGACATATCACATGATAGATCCTCAAACATTAGTAGACATTGTTTTGTTGTTGTTATTATATTAAGAGTGTAATGGTAAGCTGTTGTTACATGATAAAACATCTCCAAACTTCATTGCTTAAATAACAAACTTTTTTAAATAGACACATTATAATTGCATGTATTTATGGAAGTACAATTTGATGTTTCAATACATGTATATTCTGTATAAAAATCAAAACAGTGTAGTTAGTATATCCATCACCTCAAGCCAAACTTTTTTTAAATGATTCTGTGGATTGGCCTGGCAGTGGCTCAGGGCCAGCTCAGCTGGAGCTAGTTTATTCAAGATAACCTCACTCATGTGTTTGGCAGTTGGCACCTTATTGGTCTAGGAAGTCCTCAACTTGGCTGGCTCCTTTCTGTTTCATATAATGTCTCATGCTGTAGCAGGATAGTCTAAGCTTCTTCACATGAATGTCTTAAGGTTCAAAATGGGAGCAGGAGAGCAAGCCCCAGTACAGAAACACTTTCCAAGGCTCTGCTCACTTCCTATTTGCTAATATCTCATTAGCCAGAGCAAATCACCAGGCAGATCACAAGGGTCATGAGTCAGTGTGGGAAGACACTAAACAAAGACATGCATAGAGGGTATAAAATAACTGGTAGACATTTGTTATAATCTACCAAAATTTCTTCCTTTCTTTTTTGCTTTTTTTTGATGGAGTTTCACTCTTGTCTCCCAGGCTGGAGTGCAATGGTGCAATCAGCTTAGTGCAACCTCTGCCTCCCAGGTTCAAGTGATTCTTCTGCCTCAGCCTCCCAAGTAGCTGGGATTACAGGCATTCACCACCATGCCCAGCTAATTTTTGTTTTTTTAGTAGAGACAAGGTTTCACCATATTGGTCAGGCTGGTCTCGAACTCCTGACCTCAGGTGATCCACCTGCCTCAGCCTCCAAAAGTGTTGGGATTACAGGCATGAGCCACCATGCCCAGCCAACAATCTACCAAAATTTCTAAATGTCAACTTTCCTTAGAACCCATGGAACAAACTGTAAGGCAACCTCATAATTTAACACCTGGTTTATTTAAACAATTTCATTTGGCATGGATACTTCTCATTTTCTCAATTCTAATTCTGCTTTCCATCAAATAATGTTATTCTGAATTCATAATATTTGTGTGTGGCCTTCTATATACCTATGACTCATTTCTTTCAAAAACAGACAAAAATGCATGAATGATTTTTCTACCCAGATATAGAAATAGGTAAATATATATTATCTGTCTTCAAAGCTATATCACATTGATAAGACTTAAAGCATATCCCTAACATCTGCTGCTTGTGACTGTGCTGTGGGTCTTGTTGCTATTTGAAGAATAGTACTCTCGTGCTGCAGACAGCAATTTTGCTAAAACTAAGTCACCTGTCCTTGACTACCACACACTAGCACATTCTCTAGGCTACAGTTGTTCCTCAGCTCTCTGCTGTGATGTTACATTGCTTCGGGCTATGATTCAGTGAATTCTTCAAATGCATCCTCGGGCACTCATGCTCAACCAATGTCCTGTGGCTTAATCTAAACTACTTTTCAATGCACTTTATTCTGTTATCACTCATCATCTTAACATGTCTGCGCCCAACCAGGCTGAATTTCCAATATTTGAGAACCTGCTTGCTGAAAGCTTTGCCAACCAAATGTTTTAAGGAGCAATTTATGAGAAGAATAGAATTTACCCAAATAACTAAATGAGGCATTTGTAAATGTGCTGGTTACATAAATAGAAGTGGACATTTTCACATTACACAGGTGAAAAACTATAAAACATGAAGTTCTGGACCAAAATCAACTGTTCCTGTCTCGTCAGGGACGCAGTGACATATACATTTCAGAGACGATTTAAACAGTAAGATTACCAGCCTCCGGGTGTGGTGGTGTTCCCCGACGCTCAACTAAGAAACGTGATCTTAAATAAGAAACTGCTTCTTTCTGGAAGACTGCTGCATTATTTAGAGTCTCTGAAACTATGATGATTTTCCCTTTTGTGATGATTTATTTTAAATTTGAAGCACTTTACTCTGAGCATGACCCAAGCTTCCTCTGTTACCTGCATTGATTTGACTCGTTTTGCTGTTGTAACTATTGCCCGGTGCAGGCATACCTGGGCTGCTTGGAAGGACCTGCCGTAATGACAATAAAAGGGAAAATCGCCACGGGTTTGCGTACCCATCAGGAAAGTTATCAAAACAAGCCAGATGTTCTTGCTTTAGTCGCAGAGCTGAGCTCCGTCCACCCTAGCACTTCTGGTCTTAAACTGCTGCACCTGGCCTGTCGTCGACAGAAGATATTTGACTTCACCTTCACTGTGAAGTCAAAAGCACCTTCACCACCCTTGCCATCTCTACCAGGAAGGCAGATGTGCCACAGATTCTCGCCAAGAGTATTTTAATTCATTTGAGTGACTCCCAAACAGGCTAGCTTTGCTGTTTTTATTGTTTTGTTTAAATGGCCCCCTTCAGTCTTAATTGTTCCTGCCAACCGTACCACCAAATCTTTCAAACTCCTCAATATTATTTATTCTAGGAGATCCATTGGATCTCCAGGCCAATAGTATTATGCCTGAGGATAGCTCTTCCTTACTTCTCAGTATTGTCATGCAGATTTGCCTCTGCTGCGTGGAATCCTGTGGTACCTCTAAGGACCAAACTGATCCATTACTCACTTTTCGCAGTCTTTTATCCATAAGATGATCTTATAGATTAAAATGCCTTTGCTCCTCAGTAATTACATTTCATTGGATGGGATTTAAAACAGACTCCTTATGTTGTAGTAGTATAAGACACCCTCGGGGGCCCTATGTCCGTGTTCCTCTGAACCTCATCTCTAGATTCTGCTCTGCCCTCTCTCCAGTGTACATCATTCTCTTTTTCTCATACAATCTTTGCCTCTTCTACTTTCCCCCATCATTTCATGTTTTCCTTTTCTTCCTGCTTTCCGTCTTGTCTCCCACTCCTTACCTCCGTCTACTCATTACGGTTTCCTCTCTGTAGAGATTATTGTAGAGTATATCCTCTTTCTGTGTCAGTCTATCTGTGTCTGTGGGGATGTGTGTGTGGATGCAAGTGTGAGAGTGTGTCAGAGATGAGCACGGTGGGGAGAAGGATAGAGACGGACACAATCATGAGGCAGAAGTCTACCTCAAAGTTTCAGAAATGAGAGGATTTGAGTATTCTCACCTAAAGGAATCAAAGGAACCTACGTTCACAGGGAATAATAAAGAGAAATCCCTTACAGCTGTAACTCACAGTCTTCAACTATTTAGTGCAGTGTGTATTTGCCCCACCAAGACTCTTACTTACAGAATATTTCCAGTTATGTCAAAAGCACGATTTACTTAAGTAATGATTACTTAATGACTTCTGTAAGGTACATTTTATGTGATCTTGCTTGCATTTTCTATTTTCTCTTTATTTGGGCCACAGCCTTACCCACCTGATCTGTCATGTGCATTTTCAATGAGGCTCCCTGAGGTTCTTACAGTCATGAATAAAGGAATCTGCACATTTGTACTACACAGTCTTCACTGATTTAATGAAAGCCATGCCAGTGCTACTAAATCAAGCCTATCATTTCTGAAAGGCTTTGATTTGCAAGCATTAATACCAATTACCATGTTGTTATTGACAAGACAATGAAACACCAGGATCACGTTGGTCAAAATTATATTTACTTAAAGGAGAGTACTAATGTAGACCCTGGTATAGTATTAGCTTTTTTTTTTTTTTTCAAAGGATAAGATTTTTCTGGAGAAAAAAAAAAACTGAAGGAAAAAAACCTTTTAGCTTCCAATGAAAATGGAACATATCTGTACTTTGATTTTTTCATTTCATTCAAACCAGACTTGGTAGAACTCAGCAGGGTGGTGCCAGGGACATTCTCCAATTTCCTGGTCTTGTTCTACAGCAGCATATTAAGCTTTTGGAAACATCAATCAGGACACAGAAAATTGATTTTTCAGCGTTTGAGGTAAGAACAAAAGGTATAGTATTGCCTTTTTAACTTCCTGTGTTTTTTCCTCGCCCCCTACTACCTGCTGTTCTGTTCCTTCCATCCTTCCCCTGTAGATTCCACAATCCCCATGTGCCATCTGCTCTGCTTCTCTCTTTTCTCATTCTAGGATTCAGCATTGAGGTCCTTATTTGATTGTCTGGCCATTCATTCATTTATTCAGTCAATCAGTTGTTAAGCAAAGCTATGAGCATGTATTGTATGGGGTGGTGTTCTTATTATAGTAATATTCAGATTATTTGTATAATTTTAAGAAATGAAAGAACAACTGTTTTACAATGTTGTGGGTATAGAGCAGACATCACTACAAAACCATTTCCTACCATGGGAAGCATGCCAAAGATGGCAACAGTGAAAGCTGGAACGTAAGAGAAATTCAGTGTAGTGTGAGAAATAAAAAAGTGAAACTATTACTTGCTGGGATCAGTTATTTTTCTTCTTCTGAAAGCTGGTCTGCAAAGTTTGCTTCAAGAAAATTCAGTAGGCCCACAGCTTCCAGATTGATTTCATCTTCCAGTGGGCTTCTTTTGTCAGGAGCTCAGCAGAGCTGGGAGAGAGTGAGCTCACTGAGCTGTCAGGTGTCTGAGTAGCCAATTAAGGCAACAAGTCAAAAAATGAAAAAGCCAAAGCTCTGATCACTTACTGTGATGGTAGAAGCAAGAGTCTAAAACCAGAGGAAGTTCTGACTCTCCCTGTTCCGTTTTCCCCCATGGAACAATGCACAAATTGAGGGTCAGGTGGATCCACATAGACATGGGGGTCATCTCACTGTTAAGGGAGCCATAACAAAAGGCTTAGGCAGTTTTATGGACTCTGCATTGGGGGAGAGGGCAAGGACTGAGGGTTATGAGTGGAAACGTACTGAGTACCGAGTCAGAGTTGGGGAAACCGTCTTCAAGGTTTTCCCCTCTGCCTCTTGTAAGGGGTCCTTGGCAGAGGCAACTGAAGACCCCTACAGCAGGTCTCAAATAAAGAGACCTAGGAATGAAAGCATCTGGACTAGGACTGTAAATATGTGAAACAGCATGACCTGCCAGAGGGATGTGAATCGTTGACTGCAATGCCTCTCAGAAACGAACGCACTGGTTTTGCACCACCCATGTGTGAAGAGGCAGCTTCCCCCCAAACGTCCTGCCAGGTAAAGCCTTTGTAATTGCCTATGGCCAGGTCTGAAAAATCACATATATGTTTTTAACTGGGAACTGAAATCCTCATTCTTTATTTTTCATTTTTGGCCTAGAAAGTAGAGAAAGAGCAACAGGAGCAAAATTAGTGTGTAGATTTGAAGAAGTCCCAGAACACGAAGAGAGAAATTAAGAATTAATTGTCAATGGGTTTGGGAGATGGAGGTATAGCATCCCTGCCCCAATACTATAATATCAATAAAGATTTTTTTTTTAATTAGAAAATAGACTTCTTTCACTCTAGCTGAAGCATTCAAAGGGAAAACAGGACAGAGATGCGAAAAATTGCAGTCTGTTACGTGAAAAAGTTCTTTCCTACTGCATTCCACTCCGAGCAGATCCTAATCTCTTGAACTGTCTTCACCACTAAATTGTCTATTTGATTTTATCTTCTCAAAGATGGAGGACACAGATGGATAGAAATGTATGACATCATGAGAGAACATCGATTTTGGAGTTAGTTCTGCAATCCTTGGACAAGTAACTGAATCTGAGTCTTGGTTTCCTCACCTGTACAAGAATGACAGGAATACTGAACCTATATACCTACAGGACAGTCCTCCAGTGGCTTTCGAATGACCCAGTTCTCTCCCTGTTCTTCCTTATATTTCTCAAGAGTAACTGTAGAGAGTCTGGGAATGCAATAAGCTGAGATAGGAAGGAACTGCCGGAAACAGCCCAGACCTTATTTCTGTCCCTGTCTTCTAGGGAATGTAGCATCTTCAGTTAGGGAGAAACTGCCCTGTATAGCCCAGGCTTTGTTCCTCTCTCCTGTGGAAGCGGGATGTCCATCAAAGCGTCCTCCCGGGAGGAGTGGAAGACAAGGTGAGCTGTCCTATGGGGTCCCTCTGCTGTGATGCAGCTGGAGCATGTAAAGCCAAGACTTCATCTGCCCCAGGCAGCTTCCTTGAGCCTTGGGGAACTGGCTCACAATGGATCCTAGGCTGCTTTTGTCCCTGCTGCCTATCTGTAAATAACAAATCCACTTCTGATAACTTGTGTGTGTGTCCTGTCTGTCTCAGAGAACTCAAATAAGTTGGTAACCAGTATGCAGTGAACCTGCTGCAAAATACCTACCTCGGAGTGGAGAGTAGAGGAGATGAATGTACCTCTCACATTGTACTTGATTACTTAATGGTAGCTTTTGACCTTTTTAAAAATAACTCTTTAGTTCCTGAAGCACCAAGTACCTCATTATGTGAAAACTTTTTAGCCATATATTCTGACTGTAGATGGCAGGAAAGAGATGATAGGAGAAGAAAGCATAAACTTATGTTTGATCCAAACTTTAAAAATTAGTTTTCAGAATTCAGGTTTTAAGAGCTCTATGGTGACCTTGAGGATCCAGTTAGAGACGGGGTTAGCTGGGAATATCTGCCAATATCACTAGTCCTCTGGCTTTAGAAACTACAGGGTACAGCAATACCCAATATTTAAATCAAAATAAAAATACAGTAACCTGCAGAACAAATATTAGACATCTGGTGATGTTTTTTCTTTGTACTGACTGCTTTGATGCTTTTTAAAGAGCAATATTAAACACCAAATTCCTTTGAAAAAATAATTCCTTTTGCTTTGCTGATGTGTAGGAATGTACTTAGTCTTTCTCATTGAGGATTCAACCAAAAAGAGGCCCAAATCCTTCCCCTGACTTTTCTTTCCCACACTCCACACCAGATGCTATGCTTAAAAGTCCATTATTCAAAATACTTTAGTGCAATTCAGGCTTCAGGCAAGATTGAGTAAAACTCTATTCTGCTTCTCTCACTGAATGTAAATATAAACACGACAGAATTCATGTGCTATCCTCGGACTCCGAAAAGTAGATGGTGGCAGGCAAATTGGAAAAGGAGTTCAGAAATCAAAGTACCTTCAAATCAGCAATGAGTTTTCATTCCCCATTCCCCACCTGTTATCACCTGGGTTGAAATCAAAGCCAGCCAGGTATGGACAGAAAAAGCTTTAAGTCTGAGGAACAAGAAAGGGGTGAGGGAGCGTGAAGAAAATCCCGTTTTCTTTTCTTTTATTCTCTTATGTCTCGGTCCCCAGAAAATCAAGTTGCAGCAGGGCAGCCACAGAGGCTGGGTATGTGTGGAAAACTCTGAAAGAGGAGAATTCTTTCCTATCAGAGCATCTATGGTCCCCAGATCAGGGGGAGAATGCCTGCTGGCTTTTTCTCTCTCTGTTGTCTCTCCACCTGACGCCAGATCTACAGACATGGTTGCAAGAAGTAAATGATAAAGTGGAGAAACTGAAGCCTCACATTTTTGGCCCTAAGAAGAGGTAAAATGGGGATCCCAGGGAACCATAAAGTGTCAAGGAGATCCTGCTTAGAAGGGAGCTCAACAGAGGTATTTCATAAAGTGGTGTACACATTTCTGGGCTCATCTCTGCATGGATTAGACCCTACATAGAATGGCAAAGTTTTTAAGAGTGGAAATATGAGCTAGAACACTTCCAAGGACCAAGAAATGGAGGCACACATGCCAAATAGCAGTGCAAAGGCTGAAAACTGACCTCGTATTGAAACCACAGAACACAGAAAGAAACCCCTAGAATAAGAAAACAAAGTTATAGCAAGTAACCCAATAAAAGAGATGATAGATATATAAAAGAGTACTGATTAATAACTAAAAAGGCAGAAAAATAGTAAAAAGCAAACAAAGGACATAGGGGACAATTAGAAAACAAATAGCAGGCTGGCGCAGTGGCTCATGCCTGTAATCCCAGCACTTTGGGAGGCCGTGGGCAGATCACAAGGTCAGGAGTTCAAGACCAGCCAATCCAATATGGTGAAACCCTGTCTCTACTAATAATATAGAAATTAGCTGGGCATGGTGGCATGTGCCTTTAGTCCCAGCTACTCAGTAGGCTGAAACAGGAGAATCACTTGAGGCCAGGAGGTGGAGGTTGCAGTGAGCCCAGATCACGCCACTGCACTCC
>CAUYLG010038580.1:0-36203 GCA_963573385.1 Cacajao melanocephalus
TGGTTACAGTACACAGTCTGCCTAAAGCTAACCCTACCCATTCTCTCCTACTTCCAGATTTACCTTTGCTCACAACTCCTGCCCTCCGAAAATATCTTATGTGTAACATTGTGTGATTTTCTTTCTGTTTTTTTATTTGACAATATTTTTATTTTCAATAAAAAAAAAAAAAAAAAAAAAAAAAACCTTCCTGATTACGCCACTGCACTCCAGCCTAGATAACGGGCGAAACTCCGTCTCAAAAAAAAATACACACACACACACACACACACACACACACACACACACACACACACAGGGCAAATTCATCTGTTTCCCTATTCAGAGCTCACCATTGTCCATATCAGATATTTCAAAAACCCATTCTCAAACCTCTGAACACAGCTCATTTTCAGCAGATGACTTTACAAAAGCAACAAACCAACTCAATAAACTCAATTTCATACATACCCGCTCTTCTGTCTGGTTACAGTACACAGTCTGCCTAAAGCTAACCCTACCCATTCTCTCCTACTTCCAGATTTACCTTTGCTCACAACTCCTGCCCTCCGAAAATATCTTAAATCTCTAACACGTATACTAGCACCTACCTATTGGCCTTCAAATATTCTCACATTTACAAAAGAGACAGACCCGGACCAACCCTGCCCTATCTCCTTTCCATTCACAACAGACTCCCTGAAGGTACAGTCAACAAGTCTATCTCCACTCCTCTTCCCTCCTCCTCCTGCTGTCTCCACAACCTCCCTCCCCTGGCTTTGCTCTGGCAGCTGCTGCTCCAGCTTTGTCAGTTTACTCTTCTGCTATCTGTCCCTTCGACAGATTGCTCAGTGGTTTCTTGGCCACTTACACAGACTTCTCAGGTACTCTCACTTGTTTTCAAAAAAGATTCAAATAGAAATACATGACAGATAATTAAAAGTCTCCACCTTCTTTTCCCCTTCCATCCCTCACACATTCTCTTCAACATAATCTCCACTAACATTTGGAACGTATCCTTCCAAATTCTTTTTCAAAGTGCACACAGTCACACTCTGCCATACAATGAGCATCTAGTCTGTTAAAACTGTGCTAAGTATTCAGAGTACATTCTTTCTGATTCTTAGAAAACCTTGTAAAGTAGGCGCTATTCTTCCAATTTCACAAGATAATGGAACTGAGCCTCAGGGGACCTGCCACGCACTGAGTGGCAAAGCAGGAAATGAAATTAGTCTACCTAGCTCCAAAGCCCTGGCTCTTTTTTTCTGTCTTACCTTCTAAGGCCTGTTTATCTTTTTTTTTTTTTTTTTTTTTTTTTTGAGACAGAGTCTCGCTCTGTTGCCAGGCTGGAGTGCAATGGCACGATCTCAGCTCACTGCAACCTCCAACTCCCTGGTTCAAGCGATTCTCCTGCCTCAGCCTACCAAGTAGCTGGGATTACAGACAACGCACCACTATGCCTAGCTAATTTTTGTATTTTTAGTAGAGACAGGGTTTCACCATGTTGGCCAGGATACTCTCGATCTCCTGACCTCCTTATTAAAAAAGTAATTATGTGATCCACCGTGCCCGGTCCCAAGACCTGTTTATTTAATGCATGATCTAAGTCTGCTTCCTTTCAGCCCCGTGAAAACAGAAGAGGGTACAGGTTGAGTATCCCTGTAATTGGGACCAGAGTGTTTCAGATCCTAGATTTTGGAATATTTGCATATACATAATGAGATACTTTAGGGATGGGACCTGAGTCTAAATACAAAATTCATGTGTTTCACATATACTTTATACACACAGCCAAAGGTAAGTTTATACAATATTTTAACTAGTCCTGAGCATGAAACAAACTGTGTCAGGTATGGAATCTTCCATTTGTGATACCATGTCAGCACTGAAAAAGTTTCAAATTTTGTAACCATTTCGAATTTCAGATTTTCAGACTGGGGTGCTTGACTGGTATCCCTTTTTTCTTTCCACACCTGCCACTGATCACTTCACAGCAGAGAGCACAAAACAAAGTGTTAGCAGACACTCCCTTTCAAGCAAATGAATTTTTAAGGGCTTTTCACTAGTGAAGTTTTTAAAAGTATATTTAACAGCATCTTGTTAGTAAGACCTGACTATAAGTCATAGTGTTAATTCTTATGTAAGACACATGAAGCTTTTATTTAATACGAGAATAACGTTTCAGTTTGCAAAGCCATTTATCAATCATCTAGGTTCCACAATAACCTAGTAAAATATTATCACTTTTTTACATCTGAAAAATCTGAAGTTTAGAGAAGGTAAGACACAGTGATACCACAAGCCCCAGAATTGTGACTCTAGATACAGCACTTTTACCACTGCATCACACTGTAAGCATTCTAAGTTGAGGACATTTTGACAAGTCCTATAGAAGTATATAAAATTAAAGCATGTAAGTTTTATATCAAGTCACTGTAACATTTATTAGATACTGGCCTCTGCATTATTTTCTAAAAGCAGAAAATCATTCCCACTTAGAAGGCTGAGGCACAATGCTGCATAAAGTAAAAACTATAATTTTTTAAATTCTCAAAATAGACTGAGGTTGGAGGATCACTTGAGCCTAGGAGTTCAAGGCTACAGTAAGCTATGACTGTACAACTGCACTCTAGCCTGGGTGGCACAGCGAGACTCCGGGAAAAAAAAAAATTCTTGGAAGTAATAAAATTTTTTTTTTTGAGACAGAGTTTTGCTCTGTCGCCAGGTGCCAGGCTAGAGTGCAGTGGCACGATCTCGGCTCACTGCAACCTCCACCTTTTGTATTTTTTAGTACAAAAAAATTCACCATGTTGGCCAGGATGGTTTCGATCTCTTGACCTCCTGATCTGTCCGCCTCGGCCTCCCAAAGTGCTGGGATTACAGGCGTGAGCCGCTGCACCCAGCCATAAATTTTTTTTAATATATATTTTTATTATTAAAATACAGACAGGGTCTTGCTGTGTTCCCCAGGCTGATCTCAAACTCCTGAGCTCAAGCAATCCTTCTGCTTGGCCTCCCAAAGTGCTGGGATTACAGGCATGAGCCACCAGGCATGGCTGGAAGTAATATATTTCAAGAATAATTTTAACTCAATAAACTCTATTGAGTGCCAAGACATTACTAAACAAAGGTGATAAAGATGACTAAGATACAAAGGCACAGGATGAAAAGGAAGAAAATAAATAATAATTACAATTCAATGTGGTTATAATACTGATATAAATAAAATGGCATTCCCTCACTCATTCTAAAAATATACATAAACACCTGTGCCACACTAGGCATTGTGCTAGGTGCAAGAGATACAATGTTAAGCAAAAAGGATATCAGAGCAACTAAGAAGTTAGATCAGGGCCAGGCGCGGTGGCTCACACCTGTAATCCCAGCACTTTGGGAGGCTGAGGTGGGCAGATCAGGAGATTGAGGACATCCTGGCCAACATGGTGAAACCTCGTCTCTACTAAAAATACAAAACTTAGCTGGGGGTGGCGGTGCGTGCCTGTAATCCCAGCTACTTGGGAGGCTGAGACAGGAGAATCGCTTGAACAAGGGAATTGGAGGTTGCGGTAAGCCAAGATGACGCCACTACACTCCAGCTGGCAACAGTGAGACCCTGTCTCAAAAAAAAATAAATAAATAAAGGAAACTAGATTAAGGTGTTAAGGTGAAGAATCTCACTACACATTAAGAAATAAGTAAGGGGCTGGGTGCGGAGGCTCACGCATATAATCCCGGCACTTTGGGAGGCCTTTGGGAGACTGAGGCGGGTGGATCACGAGGTCAAGAGATCGAGACCATCCTAGTCAACATGGTGAAACCCCGTCTCTACTAAAAATACAAAAATTAGCTGGGCAGGGTGCCACATGCCTGTAGTCCCACCTACTTGGGAGGCTGAGGCAGGAGAATTGCTTGAACCCAGGAGGCGGAGGCTGCGGTGAGCCGAGATTGCACCATTGCACTCCAGCCTGGGTAACAAGTGTGAAACTCTGTATAAAAAAAAAAAAAAAAAAAAAAAAAAAGAAATAAATAAAGAAATAAGGGGATGGACGTAGTAGCTCACACCTGTAATCTCACCACTCTGGGAGGCCAAGGCAGGCGGATCACAAGATCAGGAGATCGAGACCATACTGTCTAACACGGTGAAACCCCGTCTCTAATAAGAACACAAAAATTAGCCAGACACGGTGGTGCGTGCCTGTAATCCCAGTTACTCGGGAGGCTGAGCCAGGAGAATCACTTGAATCTGGGAGGCGGAGGTTGCAATGAGCCAAGATCACGCCACTGAACTCCAGCTTGGGTGACAGAGTGAGACTCAGTCTCCAAAAAATAAAAATAAAAAATTAAGAATTGGCTGCCAGGTAGAAAAAGGCAGAGCCTGACCTAGAAAGATCTGCTAACACAAACATGAAGACCTAAAAAAGTAATTATGTTGATTTCCACACCATTAAAGAGAAAAGTAATGAAGAGCCACAATATGACCATATTTTGTAATACATATGGGTCTAATAAGATTATATAACATGTTCTATAATGCAGTCACTACAAATGTGACATCATTCTTCTGATTCTATCATTTCAATTTTTTCTATGAGCATATACCATGTAAATCTGTATTTACTGACTTGGGAAGGTGGTCATTATATGTCATTAAGACAAAAAGGGTTACAAAGCAGTCTTAAGATCCTTCCCCCATCCCTTTTTTTTAAGTAAAAATGAACACGGGCAAACTCATTTAAAACAAGACTGGAAGAATAATATACCAAGATGTTACTTCCCAGCTTCCTTCACTTGCCTTTCTTCAATTCATTCAGGAGTTGCTGAGACAGGTTCTCGTTCTGTCACCCAGGCTAGAGCGCAGCGGCATGATCATGGCCCACTGCAGCCTCAACCTCCTGAGCTCAAGTGATCATCCCACCTTAGCCTCCTGAGTAGCTGGGACTACAAGGATGTACTACCACACTTAGCTTATTTTTTATTTTTTTGTAAAAAAAACAGTTACTCAGGCTGGTCTTCCCGCCTCAGCCTCCCATAGTGTTGGAATTATAGGCGTGAGCTACCGCACCTGGCTTTTTTTTAAAATGAAGATTGATTATATCATTCTCCAAAAATTCATCAATGGTTTCCCAATGGCACTCAGTATAAAAATACAAAACCCTTAGCCTGACTTGTAAGGCCTGTGCGGTCTGGCCCTCCCTAACACTATCTCATGCCTTTCTCCCAGTCATCCCACTCCTGCCACCTGGACCACCTTTCCGTTCCTCAAACAAAAACAAGCTCTTTCTCGCTTCAGGGCATTCAGTATTCAAGACCCATTATACTCCAGACCTACTGTACTTAGGTCTGTCTTCACTGGACTTGGTTCCTACTCATCCTGTGGGTCTCTGCTTAAATACCATTTCTTTAAACTGTCCCTGTGCTCTCCCCCACATAACCATTCTCACACAGTACCTTCTAATTTTCCTTCATAATAACTATTACAGTTTGTAATTATGCAAATATATACATACATACATCTGTGTTTATATATGTATCTGTCTTCCAGAGCACAGTGCCTAGGATATAGCAAACAACAGATGAATGAAAGTAGAATTCTGAAAGAATGCAAGTAGAACTATGGGTTTTATTTTTTTTTGTAATCTGTATTTTCTAAATCTTTTTCTACAATTAGCACAGACGGCTTGCCAATAATTAAGACAGGATTTCTACCCTACTGGTTCCTCAAACTAATAATGTTCTCTCCTAAGCTTTAATGATTGTGAAATTCTAATAATTCCCTTTTTTTTTTTTTTGAGACAGAATCTAGCTGTGTTGCCCAGGCTGGAGGGCAGTGGCACAATCTCAGCTCACTGCAACCTCCTCCTCCTGGTTTCACACGATTCTCCTGCCTCAGCCTCTTGAGTAGCTGGGACTACAGGCATGTACCACCATGGCTGGCTAATTTTTGTATTTTAAGTAGGAATGGAGTTTCACTATGGTGGCCAGGCTGGTCTCGAACTCCTGACCTTGTGATCCGCCCAACTCGGCCTCTCAAAGTGCTGGGATTACAGGCATGAGCCACCACGCCCAGCTGAAGTTCTAATAATTCTATAAAAAAATTATCCTTCTGATCAATCCTGTTTGCTCTATCCAAGATCAAGCACCAAGTATTACAAGTTCTAATAACCTCAAGCCTAGTAACAGCCTTCCTGTCTCCAGTTTTTCCATCTACCAATCCTTTCTACACGCAAAATAGTCTTCTAAGCCAGGGCACAGGTGTTCACCCTGTAATCTCAGCACTTTGGGAGACCAAGACAGTCAGACTGCTTGAGCCCAGGAGTTTGAGACCATCCTGGGCAACATGACAAAGCCCCATCTCTACAAAACCCACAAAAATTAGCCAAACATGGTGGTACATGCCTGTAGTCCCACTATTCAGAGGCTGAGGCAGGAGGACCGTTTGAGCCTGGGAAGCAGAGGCTGCAGGGAGTCAAGATGGGGCCGCTGCACTCCAGCCTGGGGTGACAGAGTGAGATCCCGTCTCAAAAAAAAAAAAAATTAAAAATAAGCCGGGCATGGTGGCTCACGCCTGTACTCCCAGCACTTTGGGAAGACAAGGCGGGCAGATCACCTGAGGTCGAGAGTTCGAGACCAGCCTGACCAACATGGAGAAACCCCATCACTACTAAAAATACAGAATTAGCCGGGAGTGGTGTTGCATGCCTGTAACCCCAACTACTAGGGAGGATGAGGCAAGAGAATCACTTGACCCTGGGAGGCAGAGGATGCGGTGAGCTGAGATCGCGCCATTGCACTACCTGGGCAACAAGAGCGAAACTCCATCTCAAAAAAATAAATAAAAATAAACTTACAGCTTTCCTTCTATTCTTTTATATGTACCAGTCATGATTAAGACTACAGAGACTGCAAAAGGAAGCCATACTTGTATAATGTTTCTAGCCCAGTACTCTGACACTGCCCAGATCATAAAGGACCCTCAACTATTTGAGGACAAGCAGATGAAGAAGAGATGAATGGATGGGTGGGTGGATGGATAAACAGAACATTGTAAGTCCAAATTTTACAAACAATAATTTCTAAATGTTTCCCGTATCTTGTGAATATCATTAAAATGTATGTAAAAACTACTTTCTAATTCAAAATTCACAGAAGCCTCCTTAAAAGAATATTTGTGATAATCAAATAGAAGTTAATCCTGAAACTAATTTCTAGTCAGCTTCAAAACTGCCTTGTGATTAGAATTCCCTGGCAGGTTCTGTTCCAAGCCCTGGCTCCCCTACTCCCCTAGAATAGAATGCCCACACTTACATAAATTTTACAATGTCCAGCTCCACTCCCCTCTGCCCCTTTCCCTCCCTGGAAAAGTCTCAGCCTAAATTACTACTTCCTCTGAACTGAACATTTAGTTTCTACTCCCTATCTGGCTCTTAAGACAGTACTACTGGATACTGTCATTCTAATTCTCACGTCTCATCTCCCCACCACTGGACTGTAAACTTGTGGAGGCTAGGACTTTACATGTTACTTTTTATTTCTAAACTCATTTAACGAAAAGCTCTGCACAAGGTATAATCTTGCAGTTCAATGCAATTTGCTAATTATTGTTCCCACATCTTTCCCTACTCTCAAGCCCCTTGGGGATGAGGCTTTAGTAGTCAAAGGACCCTACAGTGAGGGGGAAATGAAAAGTGATCAAAGTAATAAGAGAGGCGAGAGGAAAACAACTTAAAAGAAATTTAAAAAAAGGAAAGGGTTAGGAGTTACTGTCTTCTCCAAGAGACCTAATCCTATCACCTTCAGAGAAGATCCTGGCCTTGAAGTCAGGCAGCCTCCCTTCCCCATAAAAATAGGGAACCATCAAAAAGAGGAGGTGAGGCTGGGCACAGTGCCTCACGCCTGTAATCCCAGCACTTTGGGAGGCCAAGGCAGGAGGATCACTTGAGCCCGGGAGTTTGAGACCGACTTGGCATACAGCAAAACCCTATCTCTACAAAAAATACAAAAATTAGCCAGGTGTGGTGGTACACGCCTGTAGTCCTGGCTACTTGGGAGGCTAAGGTGGGAGGATCACCTGAGCCCAGCAAGTTTGAGGCTGCAGTGAGCAGAGATCACACCACTGGACTCCAGCCTGGGTGACAGAGCAGACCTTGTCTCAAAAAAAAAAAAAAAAAGGAAGCGGGGAAGGTGAGAATATGGAAAGGTGGAGAGAATTGGTGATTACCAGAGCTGGAAGAGGTCAAGGTCTTTCAAGTTTTCTGATTTGGAGGATCAAGGTGTAATGAAACTTAATACTTATTGTGTACCAACTACCAGGCACTTTACATTTGCTATTTTATTTGTGACTAGAGTCATTTATCATTTTGGCAGCTTGAAGGCTACTGGTATCTCTGGAGGCTAGGCAGTAAAAGAGGAATCCTGGAATCAACCCCAAGAATTCTTTGAGGAAGACTCTAGGCTTGACCTAAAAATCAGAAGTCAAGTGGTACTTCAGGTTTCCAGATTTTCCAAACCAGTTTGGCTAGGAATTACAAAGTGAAAACTGACCAGAGGTTCAGAACAAAGGCAGAGATAAACACAGCTACTATGGGCCCATAAAATTTTTTTTAAATAATTTTTTTTTTTTTGAGACAGTGCCTTGCTCCATCACCCAGGCTGGAGTGCAGTGGCATGATCTCGGCTCACTGCAACCTCGGCTTCCCGGGTTCAAGCGATTCTCCTGCCTCAGCCTCCTGAGTAGATAGGACTACAGGTATGTACCACAATGCCCAGCTAATTTTTGTATTTTTAGTAGAGATGGGGTTTCACCATATTGGTCAGAATGGTCTTGAACTCCTGACCTTGTGATCTGCCCACCTCGGCCTCCCAGTGTGAGCCACAGCACCTGGTCAAAAATTAAAATTAAAAAAAAAAAAGGCATAGATGAGCATCTGAATTTGAGTAAAATGTTCAGTAAGTCCAGCATATAAAGTGCAAGAGAGTCAAGAAATAGTAAAAATAATGGAAATATTAAATACTCGTCAAGACCACTATAAACTTTACTTTACTTCTCTAGGCTAGGTAAATTACCCATTTGCATTTGTTCAGCACCATGCAGTTTTTAAAGCACTCACATATGCCAGCAAATTGGATCCCTATAACCTAGAGGCTTTTGGACAGAACACAAAAGTAGGCCCATTTTTCCCAGGGGAAAACTAAGGTTCTAAAATTCAAAATACTTATTCTAATTCAACCAGTCAAGGGCAAGGCTAGTCAAGAACACAGCAGTCTTGCGGGTCCTGATCCAAAGCATCCTCCCTATGTACATCCTTACTGTACCTAACACATACTCCCATTAAAGTTAGTAATTCAGGAGAGGCAAGCAGGATAAAGTTAGTAATTCATTTTATTGAAATCATTTGCAAATCTGTCTGCTGAATGCTCCTTAAAAGCAAAAATTTTTTCTTTGTGGCCAGGGGCACAGTGGCTCACACCTGTGATGCCAGCACTTTGGGAGGCCAAGGCAGGCAGATCACTTGAGGCCAGGAGCTCAAGACTAGCCTGGGCAACATGGTGAAACTCCACCTTTACTAAAAATACAAAAATTAGCTGGGCATGGTGGCATGTGCCTGTAACCCCAACTACTTGGGAGGCTGAGACACAAGGATTGCTTGAACCCAGAAGGTGGAGGCTACAGTGAGCCGAGATCATGCCACTACACTCCAGCTTACGCAACAGAGGGAGACTTAGTCTCAAAAAAAAAAAATTATTTTTAGTTTGTAACCCCAGCATCTAGCAAAGGGAATGGCACAGAGAAGGTGTTGTGTTCAATACTTGGATTAAACGGAACATATGAATACTAAATAACCTCTGATTTCATTTTAGCTAACACAGTACAGACAAAAATTAAATGGCATACTCCATTCAGTGACTGAACTGAAATTTAAGTTCTTAAGTGTTATTTCTGAGGTTATTTTGTTAATACGGTATAAAACTGTTTAGCATTTCCATTTAAGAAACTGGAACTAGAGAAATGAAATCAGAGTAAAAATAACCATTAGCAACTTTTATATACAGTTCCTTAATTTCTAGTCTGTCCCAGAAGGTAGTGGTGGATGAATACAAAGTTTGCCTATATATTATCAACAAAAATAACTTTTACTTTAAAATTTTAACCCATAAGTTCCTACATGCAGTTTAGTATGCTAAAATTGTTCCTCTTCCTAGTGAACTACAAGCCAAATTCTACTGCAATAAAAATTCCTATCAAAGAAAAAGATTTTTGGCTGGGCGCTGGGGTTCACGCCTATAATCTACCAGCCCTTTGGGAGGCCGAGGCGGGCAAATCATCTGAGGTCAGGGGTTTGAGACCAGCCTGACCAATGTGGCGAAATTTGTCTCTACTAAAAATACAAAATGAGCCAGGCGTGGTAGCGCATGCCTATAATCCCAGCTACTAGGGAGGCTGAGGCATGGGAATCGCTTCAACCCGGGAGGCAGAGGTTGTGGTGAGCCAAGATCTCGCCATTGCACTCCAGCCTGGACAACAAGAGCAAACTATATCTCGAAAAAAAAAAAAAAAAATTCAATCTCAAATTTTCAATACTGACTTATTTCAATGTTTCTCACCCTTTATTTCATCATTGTTCCCTTAAGAAGTATTTTCAGATTTTTTCAATTACCTTCTCCCCCATGAAATCTTAATATGATGGAGTATACTATATATTTGTTTGTACACTATAAATGTATCTTTTTATACACAAAAATCACTAATTTTTTAAGTAAATTTAGTAAGTTACTTTAATAATATTAATTTACTTAAAGTAAATTATGGTTTTTGTTTTCTGAGACAGTCATGCTCTGTTACCCAGGCTGGAGTACAGTGGTGCGATCTAGGCTCACCGCAACCTCCGCCTCCTGGGTTCATGCGATTCTCCTGCCTCACCCTCCTGAGTAGCTGGCATTTCAGGCGCACGCCACCCCACCTGGCTAATTTTTGTATTTTTAGTAGAGACGGGTCTTCACCATGTTGGCCAGGCTGGTCGTGAACTCCTTGCCTCAGGTGATCCACCAGCCTCAGCCTCCCAAAGTGCTTGGATTCCAGGTGGAAGCCTCTGCACCCGGCTAGGGTTAAGTAAATTACGTATTCCTAATGTGAATAATGTCAATGTACTGAGTGACTGCCAAATGCCAGGCTGAAATATTTGACATCAAAAAATTATACAACAGGCCAGGCGCTATGGCTCTTGCCTATAATCCCAGTACTCTGGGAGGCTGAGGCGGGCAGATCACCTGAGGAGCTGAGTTTGAGACCAGCCTGGCCAACATGGCGAAACCCTGCCTCTACTAAAAATACAAAAAGTAGCCATGCATGGTGGCGAACGCCTGTCATCCCAGCTACTCAGAGGGTTGAGGCAGGAGAATTGTTTGAACACGGGTGGTGAAGGTTGCAGTGAGCATAGATGGCACCACTGCACTTCAGCCTGGGGTCAGAGCAAGACTCTGTCTCAGGAAGAAAAATTCTAGAACAGCAACATAATTTAGTTTTGTAGTTTACTACATGAGCTTTGATACACAGAACTAAAATGACATGAACTTGAAGACAGACACGTTCTTCAGAGCATCTGTACTTAGTAAAGGGCCTCTCACAGAGCATGTGCTCAATAAACATTTGATGAATGGATGGAAACTGTTAGAATCCTAGATGTGTGGTAATCCTAGATTAGAAACAGTTACACTGCTTCTAAAAGTCATTTAGCAAGATGAGTACCTCTAGTCAGGTCACAGAAATGTGGACTTCATATCTCAAATCAATTAAAATTCAACTTGCTACAACCCTGGAAACCTGGAATTTTCTGTAGTTTATTTTCAGGAAGGAAAAAAAAAAGATGAACACCTTAAGCGAAAACAAACAGTTCCTGTTCAGTAATTTTTAACCTTCCTGATTCACTAAATGCTTTGAATATCTAATGAAAGCTCTGTCCTCTTTCCCCAAGAACACACACATACAATTGCAGAGTATTCACAGAGTTTCTAAGCTCCATCTGTTGACTCCAATTTAAGAACTTCTCCATTAAAGGAATATGTAAACCAAATACAATGCATTCAGTTTAAAAATAAATTATTTTTTTGTTTAAAATTTTACTCTTAAAAGTTACCAGAAACATCCTTTCTGGCAATACACTGTACTTTAATATTAATTGTGGTTTTTTTTTTTTTTCAGATGAGAAGTTTACCAAACAGGAAGAGAAACAGCCTATGTTCTATATATATCTGTAATACCTAAGTCAAAAAACTCAAAATGTACTGGATTACATTACAATACTGCACAATGCAACTGAAACAGGTTGCAGTCTTCCCAGCTTTGATAAGAGAAACCCAAAGTCACAAACACCAATTTTTAAATAAAGTCAGGTTTCCACCTTTGGCACTTGTCAGCACACTAAATAAAAAGCAGCAGCAGGGTGGGGCATGGTGGTCACGCCTGTAATTCCTGCACTTTGGGAGGCCGAGGCAGGCAGATCACTTGAGGTCAGGAGTTCGAGACCAGCCTGACCAACATGGTGAAACTCCATCTCTACTAAAAATGCAAAAATTGGCCAGGCATGGTGGTGGACGCCACCCATGAGGCAGGAGAATCGCTTGAATCCTGGAGGCAAAGGTTGCAGTGAGCCAAGCACTCCAGCCTGGGCAACAAGAGCAAGACTCCGTCTTTTAAAAAAAAAAAAAAAAAAAGGAATGGGAGACTCACAACATGAAGATAAAATCCTCTAAACAAAGACTACAGCATACTTTGATACTATATAATCTGATTAACGGCAGTAGAAAAGTTATGCTGTTAGAAAGTGGAGGGGGATTTGCAAAGATATAAAATAGTGTACAGCCAGAAGTTTAACATGACATACATAACAGAACAAGCAAGATGCCTGATGCCTCCAGGGTCTTTAAGATTTACATGTAAGCTGATATTATAAAAGTATATTTCTTTAAATATCAGAAAAATCCCCCAAATATTTCAAAATCTCATTAAAATAACTTCAAAATACAATTATTTTTGTTTTGTTTTTTTGAGACGGAGTTTTGCTCTTGTCGCCCAGGCTGGAGTGTGGTGGTGAGATCTTGGCTCACTGCAACCTCCGCCTTTCACGTTCAAGTGATTCTCCTGCCTCAGTGTCCCAAGTAGCCGGGATTACAGGTGCTTGCCACCACACTCAGCTAATTTTTGTATTTTTAGTACAGACCGGGCTTCACCATGTTGGCCAGGCTAGTCTGGAACTCCTGACCTCAGGTGATCCACCCACCTCAGCCTCCCAAAGTACTGGGATTACAGGCATGAGACACCGTGCCACGCCCTCAAAATACAATTCTAAAAGGTAAATTCAAATGCTCCATACAAGAACTCTCAGGTAGATCAAAATTAATAAATATTAGTATAACTTATGAGTTAGAGAGTATTTTGACCATATTGTAAAAGAATCCCAAAGCACTGAAAAGTAATTTCAACAGCATAAAATCTTGTTGAAAAGGTCTAAGCAGGCCAGGTGTGGTGGTTCACACCTAAAACCCCAGCACTTTGGGAAGTCAAGACAGGAAGATTGCTTGAGGCCAAAAGTTCGAGACTGGGCAACATACTGAGATCACGATCTACAAAAAAAATTTTTTTTAATTAGCTGGGCATGATACTGTGTGCCTATCGTCCTAGCCACTCAGGAGACTGAGGAGGCAGGACTGCTTGAGCTCAGGTGGTTGAAGCTGCCAAGAGCCACAATCACACCACTACACTCCAGGCTGCATGACAAAGCCAGGCCGTTTCAAAAGAAAAAAGTACAATCAAATGGTTTAATGAACTTCAAAAACTAATTTTTGAGATCCTGTGTATTTCATACCTGTGTTTAAACATCTGAAAAAAATAGATAAAAATTGAAACCTTTCGGCTGGGCACGATGGCTCACGCCTGTAATTCCAGCACTTTGGGAGACCGACGTGGGAGGATCACAAGGTCAGGAGATCGAGACCATCTTGGCCAACATGGTGAATCCCCAACTCTACTAAAAATACAAAAATCAGCTGGATGTAGTGGTGTGTGCCTATAATCCCAGCTACTCGAAGGCGGAGGCAGGAGAATCGCTTGAACCTGGGAGTAGGAGGTTGCAGTGAGCCGAAATCACACCACTGCACTCCAGCCTGGCGACAGAGCAAGATTCCGTCTCAAAAAAAAAAAATTTCAAACCTTTCAAAAATATGAAGGGAATATTTGTATTAGAAATCACAAAATTCATTAAAAACTCAGAAGCCTTTATAATATTTCAAATTACTAAAACTCAGCACATCTGGATATTCTGAATACTTGTTGAATGAATTTCTCATTTACAGATTTGGTATGTAAAGATAGTGGACATCACTGCATGTATAGAAAGGAAAACAGGCTGGGTGCGGTGGCTCACACCTGTAATCTCAGCACTTTGGGAGGCCAAGGTGGGTGGATCACAAGGTCAGGAGTTCAAGACCAGCCTGACCAATATGGTGAAACCCTGTCTCTAATAAAAATACAAAAATTAGCTGGGCATTGTGGTACACACCTGTAGTCCTATCTACTCAGGAGGCTGAGGAAGGAGAATCGCTTGAACCCAGGAAGCTGAGGTTGCAGTGAGCCAAGATCACGCCACTGCACTCCAGCCTGGGTGATATAGCAAGACTCCATCTCAAAAAAAGTGTTAAGTTATACATCTTAATCACTGTTATACTTCAAAATAGTGACCTTGAGAACCTTATTCCAAAAATGGAACACATCTTTGGAGCCTGTGTAAAAGTCACATGAAAGTCAGTTCCATCATGTTATTTAAACTCAATTATTCTACTCCATTACGTATTATTTACCTCAAGCACCTACCTGTTTTTCAAGATGTAGAGTTAAGTTACTGTATTACAGTTCTTGTCTACAAGCATTAGAAACATCAGTAACTGACTATCTTTAAAGAGCAACTTTACTGGAAGGCTGTTGAAACTTGCAAAACTGAAGGTGACTGGAAAATCAGGCTGGAAAAAAACAGTGCCAACAGACCAGAGAAAGCAGTTCAAAGAACCATGCCAAAGAACAGTCTGATCCACACACTGACATTACTCTGGAAAGGTCTCCAAAAAACCCTACATCTTAGAGAAAACATTTGATTGAACAAGTCTGGCTGCATGACAAAACAGAAAGGGAATAATATGCTTCAAGAGTGCATCGTGGTAATCCCAACACTTTGGGAGGCTAAGGCGGGAGGATCACTTGAGGCCAGGAGTTCGAGGGTACAGTAAGCTATTATCTCACCACTGTACTCCATCCTGGCGACAGAGCAAGATCTGTCTTCTGGGGGAAAAAAAGACCAGGCGCAGTGGTTCATGCCTGTAATATCAGCACTTTGGGAGGCTGAAGCAGGAGGATAAGTTGAGCACAGGCGTTCAAGACCAGCCTGAGCAATGTGGCGAAATCCTTGTCTTTACAAAAAATTAAAAAAAATTAGCTAGGCATGGTGGTGTGTGCCTGTGATCCTAGTTCCTCAGGAGGCTGAGGCAGGAGGATCACTTGAGCCAAGGAGGTTGAGGCTGCAGTGAGCCAAGATCACACCACTGCACTCCAGCCTGGGTAACAGAGCAAGACCCTTTCTCCAAATTATACTTAGCCACTGAAAATAATTAAATCTAACCTTAAAAAACTAAGATTTGCCAGCAATGAAGACATTCAAACATGTATCACGTCAGTTATGTCTGGTAATTCTCAATAAAGCATCCTAAAAATATTCTACTGAAGGCATCTATGGAATAAACAAACACATACAGAAAGGAAAATACCTGACTTTGCTGCCCCTCCCCCTCAAACACATGGGCAATTAGAGAAATACTGCTAATCATTTGGCAGTTGAATTGAGGTGTAAAGTATCTGCCATCCTTTCTGTGGCCTTTGAAGAATTACTTAAATACCTATGCACTAATTCTCTGCCCAAGTGAGCATCAAAATCCTGAGGGGCCTAGGCATCCCTGTTTTATAAACACAAAAATAAATATCATCGGTTAAAAAAAAAATTTGTAATGTAAAGAGAAAAAAAAATCAATCACAATGACTTTAGACTCACCCCTAACAGGTAATCTGAAGCCAGACCATCTGTTTATTCGAAAACTGAAAGTTCTGTTTAGTAAAAAGAAGAGGGGGACTTGACTCAGAATATGTCCATTTTTAAAATATTATAAACATGTTAAAAATAAACTGGTAAGACAGTGAGAACGAAGGACAACCTCACACAGTATGGATGAATCTCATGTTGAACAAAAATCAGACACAAAGTACAAAAAATGAGGAAAAATTAATCTATGCTGAATTCTAATATTAAGCCAGTGGTTACCCTTGAGGAATGGGTAGTGACTGGAAAGAAATTCAAGCAGAGGGCTAGGGCTTCTGTTTCTTGCCCTAGGTGCTGGTTTAACAGGTATATTTGGTTTGTGAAACTTCATCACCCTTTATGTACACTTTTCTCCCGGTTTATCATTCTCCAACAGAAAAAATTTTTTAAAGCCAACACATGTAAATTAGTCAGTCTGTTTTTTCTTTCAAAAATCAAAGAAAGGCCGGGCACAGTGGCTCAGGCCTGTAATCCCAGCCCTTTGGGAGACAGAGGTGGGCAGATTACTTGAGCTCAGGAGTTCAAGACAAGCCTGGCCAACGTGGTGAAACCTAATCTCTACTAAAAATACAAAATTCAGCTGGGTGTGGTGGTGCACCTGTAATCCCAGCTACTTGGGAGGCTAGAGAATCACTTGAACCTGGGAGTGGGAGGCTGCAGTGAGCCGAGATTGAGCCACTGCACTCCAGCCTGGATGACAGAGTGAGACTCAGTCTCAAAAAAAAAGTAAATTAATTTCACCATTTAGCAATTTCTTAAAATTTTTTGATTGTTTTGATTTCAGATAAGGTTATTAGCTCACATATATATATGCAATATTTACAACATTAATGACTTGCCTAAATGTAAAGTTTAGCTTTTAAATGTCTTAAGAATATCCACATTAAAAAGATGAATGCTAAGTAAAAATGAGTCAAAGCAATTAATTAGCATAAATGCCTAGGCTCAGGATAAGAGAGCAATTCTTGCCCCCTAAAAACAGTACTACAAGTTAAAGACATGGTCGGGGGGGAGCCTCCCAAGGGAAAAACATATGAACAAGTAAGTTGACAAGACTGGTTATTAGAGTGTAAATACATGATGAGTTGGCTTGATGGCATAAACCCTATAGTCCCAGCTACGCAGGGCAGATGGCTTGAGCCCAGGAGTTTGAGTGCGGTCTGGGCAACATCTTGAGACCTCCATCTCTACAAAGAATTTTTTTAAGATGTGATTTAAAAAAAAAAAAAATATATATATATATATATATATATATATATATATATATAAAAGCTAATCCCTAAAACCAAAACCTAAAGCAAAAAAAAAATCCCAGTTGTCCCAACCCCACCCCCCAACTCTCTGGACTTGCCTACAAAAAAGGAGAAAAAATTTCCCTATGTGGTGGCTGAAATCAGGAAGAAATGCTCACAATCAGCTAGCAAGCGTCTGGACCTAAGCCATGACTAGCAAAGTATAGTGAGTGACTCTTGACGCAAAATAAACAGAACACATGGTTTCAATTACCTGCGAAAGAACTTGAAATTGTCTCAATTACGTGAGTACTGTTAAACTTCAACAAATTATTTGGATTATCTTCTTGAGAACCAATCACTGAAAAACAGCATGTTAATAATAGGCTTTAGCTTAAGCATTTAGAGCAAGGGTGTCCAATCATTTGGCTTCCCTGGGCCACAATGGAAGAACTATCTTGGGCCACACATAAAATACAATAACACTAGCAATAGTTGATGAGCTTTAAAAAAAAATTGCAAAAAAACTCTCAATGTTTTAAGAAAGTTTATCAATTTGTATTGGGCCACATTCAAAGCCATCCTGGGCCACATGTGACCCACGGGTTGGACAAGCTTGATTTAGAGTAACACGTACTTGAAAAAAACAAATAGGTACTTTCTCACTATAATTTCAGTGTGACTCAGAACACCAAAAGCTAGTTTAAAGTTTCTGTTTTCCATCAAGTTTTATCCACACAGAAAAGTCTCAAAAACTGTAAACCAAAATGTTCACTCAAGAATATGTTTTAACTTTGTTTTTGTATTTTCTAAAATGTCTACAGTAATGTTACTTTTATCCAAAAAGAAAAATCTTTATGGCCGGCGTAGTGGTTCACACCTGTAATCCCAGCACTTTGGGAGGCCGAGGCGGGTGGATCACCTGAGGTCAGGAGTTGGAGAGCAGCCTGTCAAGGTGAAACTCCGTCTCTACTAAAAACACAAAAATTAGCTGGGTGTGGTGCCGCGCGCCTGTAATCCCTGCTACTCCGAGGGCTGAGGCAGGAGAATCGCTTGAACCTAGGAGGGGTAGATTGAAGTGAGCCCAGATGGCGTCATTGCACTCCAGCCTGGGCAACAGAGCGAGACAAAAAAAGAAAAGAAAAAAAAGACAAATGTTTATAATCAAGATTCCAAATTGTGAGGCCTAAAGTTGAATATTTTCTAAAAATTACATTACTAGGACACTACACACCTAGTTTACTTTTTCATCCAAAGAACAAGGAATTTTACATACGGCCTGCTTTATCACAACTCAATAATTAAACAGGTTCAGCGCCCCTTTCACAGTCAGAGGAACATCAACTTTTTTCAAGGTTACTGTTATTAAAACCTGAGAAATGGGAAACTAAGATACGGCAGACGGCCTAGACATAACAAGCTAACCTTCAGTTCATCAGATTTTTAAACATCAAGGGTCCATAAACAGTCCATATAAAACTCGCCTGTATCTAATAAGTTTCAGTGACGTAGGAAGACTACCTTGTTTTGTAAGACTTCTTTTTTTGCCCACCTTCCTGAATTTGGAAAACTTTCTTAAACTCAAAACACAACATCGTGTCCGACTCTAAAAATGTGCCATAATTTCCAAGCTGAGATCAAACAAGCTCTGGGACCACCTCATCATACATGATTCATAGAATATTCATTTATCTGACGGTATTGCAGATGTCTGTCTAAAAACAATCATTTTTGTAGGCAAATATAACAAATATAGCAAAAAGTTAATTATAAAATCTAGAAAGAGTATATACGTGTATGTATCTAGCACTTTTTCAACTTTTCTGTGTGTGAAAATTTTGGATACCGAAGTGAAAACAAACGCTTTCAAAGTCAGAATACAAAGAAATATTTAGTGCAACTTCAACCCACCTGAAGCTTTGACTTAGCCTTCCATCAACTCACAAACCTACATTTCAAGCACTCCATGAAAAAGCCCTTTCTAAAGACGGCAAGACTTTGAGATTAATCAACTGATAAAATATAAAAGCGATACTAAAAATAATGTCTCACCCAATGCAAGTTCACCTAGAAAGTGATTTACCAGGAGGTTTCATGAGAATTTTGACTTAACTTTACTCAGTAAGAGCTTTTCCGTTACCACTTCGCCTACATTTTTCTAATTCCCAACAGCACACTTTAACTCAAGAAAAAAAATTCCTCAGCAAGCAGATCCGGGCACCCCTCCCAGATCCTAAAATCTGCAAAAATCTGAGAGTTCGTGGCGCTGATGGCTCCAGGTGTTTCGGTTTCCCGGGCCGTCTCCGGGTTGGATTTGCACCCTGGGGTCTACACGGGTTAAAAACGCGGAAAAAGGCGACGAAGAAATACAAACTGCCAGGGTGTCGAAATGAAAGGAGCGACTGTAAGGAAAAATCCCAGGCATCTCTACTGGGAAGATCTGGAAAGCACCCGCCGCGCAGGGAGTCAACTAACTCCTACACTGCTCGGGGTCAGCTGAACGCCACGGGGCGCAGGATCCGGAGTTAGGAGGGCAAGTGCGCGGGCCGGAAGCGTCGGGCGCTCACCTGGCACCTACCTGGAGCTCACCTGGAGCCCGGGCCCCGCGCCGCTGCCCCCCGCCCTGCCCGCCGCGCCCGCACCTCGCGGTCCTTGAGGCCCAGCAGGAGCACCTCCTCCATCAGGGTCAGCCGCGTTTCCTTGGAGTCGCCCTTGTCGTCGTCGTCCTGCTCGTCGCGGCGGCTCTGAGCGTCGTCCTCGCCGCTGCCGGCGCCGCCGCCTGCCGCCCGCTCCTTGTCGGCGGCGTTGCGGGAGGCCTCGGTGCGTCGCTGCACCAGGCCCGAGCTGCGCTGGGTCAGCGAGGTCATGGCTCCGGCAGAGGCGCCGAGCCGGGCCGAGAGGGACGCGGGACCGACCGGGTTGCCCTCCTCCTCCCCGCGCGGCCTCCGACCCGGGTTTCCGGGTTAAATCCGGACGCCGGGGCGACGTGCGTCGGCAGCGGGGCCGGGGCCAGTCATGAGGAGACAGGTCAGGGCGAAGCGGGCTAGCTGAGCGTCGGCAAGGCAGGAGAGGGGTGCCTTCCTGCCTGCAGCCGCGGCCCCCGAAACAGCCCGAGCTCCGAAGCAGAAGCGGCGGCGGCGGCGGCGCCTTTCCAATATGGCGGCCCTGGCTGACGTCACCGGAGGATGTGGCAGAGTCGGCGCGGCGGAGGGGGGGGTAGGCCGGAGGCGCCGGAAGTGGCGGGCGGGGACCCGGCGGGCGGAGATCCGCGGCTGCTGCGGCTGCCGCCTACACCCTTGCCGGCCCTCGGTGCTTGTCTTTTCCTCAGCGTTCCTGCGCCCCCTGACCTGCAGTCCTGCAGTCCTGCTCCTGCGACGTGCCCTCCCTCCTTCCGCTCTCTGTTTCCCCCTCACTACCCGGGGCTGGAGCCTGAACCTGGCGGGCCCCCCACCCCCACGAATCGGAGGAGCAGAGGCCACGCGAAGGTGGACCCCTCTCAGCCTTCAGCTGTGCCCTATGCGCCCCAGACACCGCTGTCTTTGGAGGCGGCAGCGTGACCGGGTCCCGTTCGGACTCTAGGGTCCGCACGACTGGCGGGAAGTACTTGGCTCGCCGCTGCTGGGCGAGGAGGGGCGCGCTCTCTGCGGAGACTCCCTAACCCTTTAGACGGAGCAACTGCGTCCAAATGGTTTGAGAGTGGACCTTTAGTGTTTTCCAGGAGTTAGAAAGTAGAACAAATAGACCAGTTTTGTTTGTAAAACTTCTTTCTTTCTTTGCCTCGAACTTGTGCTGTAAAGTGACCAGGGCGCAGTGAGTACAGTTAGTACCGCATACGTTAGCACGCTCGACCTTAAGGATCTTTTTATAGAGACAATAAACTTGAAGGGTTTCATACCACGTCTTTGTACGCATCATATCTCTCTCCGTGTAATTACTGGGTGAAATCCTCTTGGCGTACACAAATTACGTTGAAGAATAGCTGTCGAACCTGAGAGAGGAGTTGGAAGAGTAGAGGGTGGCGCTTGTAAGTGAAACATTAACCAGGAATGGCATTGTGTACCGTCCTGTTTTAAAATGAACAGTGTATGGACAGACTGGAACAACAACACACTGGAACAGCAAAGCAAAAAATTTTAAAAAACAGTGATCATGGGCTGTGGTTAAAGAGTGTTTTAGATGGGTTCTTCTCCCTCCTCAAATCCATTATCCAGAACTCCTGCTGCCTATCATCCCATGCCCTGAAAAGTGACAATGCTCAATGAGGGGAAGAGAGGGTGCAGGGGGAGCACCACGCAGACCTTCCCTTTTTCCCACCTGTCTGGGCAAAGGTCGATTTCACCTCAACCAATTTCTCCCATTCACATCCTCTTTGCCTTTTTTCTCCCTACATCTCTCTTCTGATTTTACCAAATATTGTAGCTTGAAATGTTTCTTTGTAAAAAAAAAAAAAATGTGATTTATTATTTGAAAAGAGTTAGCCAGGAGTGGTGGCCCACATCTGTAATCCCATCTTCTCGAGAGGCTGAGGCAGGAGAACCGTTTGAGCCCAGAATTTGAGGCTGCCATAAGGGTGGTCACGCCATTGCACAGCAGCCTGGGAGACAGCAATACCCTGTCTCAAAAAAAAAAGTTATAACTTGACTAATATAGTCAAGTACATAGTTCAAAAAGTACAAAGATGTGGGTAGTGAAAATCTCCCTCCCAGCTCTGCCCCTGTTCACCCAGTTGTTCCCCTTTCTCTCCTGAAGGTTTTAATGCCAGCACATCATCTGATACTCCTCCCCTCAAAATCTGAACCGTAATTTCCCTCCCCTTGAGTGTGGGCCAGACTTAGTGACTCTCTTCAAATGACTAGAATGTGACCAACATGACTGACTGTGTCACTTCTCAGATTAGGTCATAAAAGTCTTTGCAGCTTCTTTCTCTCCCCAGCTGCCCTCCACCCCACCCATTGTTCACTCTGGGGGAAGCCAGCTGCTATATCTTGAGGACATTCAGGCAACCTTAAAGATTGCTCCAGGTAGGGAGGAAGCAAAGCCTCCTGCCAGCAGACATGTGTGACCTATCTTGGAAGCAGTTCTGTCCCCAGTCAAGCCTTCCATTGACTGCAACCCTGGTCAGCTCATTGTCTAAAACCTAGTGAAAGAGCCCGGGCATGGTGGCTCATGCCTGTAATCACAGCACTTTGGGAGGCCGAGATGGGCGGATCACGAGGGCAGGAGTTCAAGACCAGCCTGACCCACATGGTGAAATCCTGTCTCTACTAAAAATACAAAAATTAGCCGGGCGTGGTGGTGTGCATCTGTAGTCCCAGCTACTTGGGAGGCTGAAGCAGGAGAATCACTTGAACCCGGGAGGCAGAGGTTGCCGTGAGCTGAGATCACACCATTGCACTCCAGCCTGGGTGACAGAATGAGACTCCATGTAAAAAAAAAAAACAAAAACCTAGTGAAAGAGTCTGAGCCAGTACCAGTCAGTTAAGCTGTTCAAGTTCCTAATTTACAGACATTATCAGTTAATAAATATTTGTTGTTTTAAGCTGCTAAATTTGGAGTCATTTGTTATAAAGTAATAGCTACTAAAATACTTGCATGTATACATGTCACACATGTGCATGCACCCATACATTCATAGGTAACCACTGATAGTACTTTCATGGTTATCCTTCCAGAGATTTTTAACATATATTTAAGCAAATATGAAAATGTTTTTCTTACCTTTTATATAAAAGCACATTATATATACGTTTTTTCCCACCTATGCTTGTGTTGGGAAGCATTTTTTTTTCCACTTAATTATGTCGGACAGCATTCTAGATTCATACTTAAAAGCCTCATCATCTGGGCACGGTAGCTCATGCCTGTAATCCTAACACTTTGGGAGGCTGAGGCAGGCTGATCACCTGAGGTTAGGAGTTCAAGACCACCCTGGCAGACAAGGTGAAACCCCGTCTCTACTAAAACTGCAAAAAAATAGTTGGGTGTGGTGGCGCGTGCCTGTAATCCCAGTTACTGGGGGCAGGGGGCGGGGCTGAGACAGGAGAATCGCTTGAACCCTGGAGGCAGAGGTTGCAGTAAGCCGAGATGCCGCCACTGTACTCCACCCTGGGAGACAGAGTGAGACTTCATCTCAAAAAACAAAAAAAGTCCCGGCAGGGCAGGGTGGCTCACTCCTGTAATCCTAGCACTTTGGGAGGACTAAGCAGGTGGATCACCTGAGGTCAGGAGTTCAAGACTAGCCTGGCCAACACGGCGAAATCCCATCTCTACTAAAAATACAAAAATTAGCTGGGCATGCTGGTGCACCCCTGTAATCCCAGCTACCAGGAGGCTGAGCAAGGAGAATCGCTTGAACCTGGGAGGTGGAGGTTGCAGTGAGTCAAAATCACGCCACCTCACTCAAGCCTGTGTGACAGGAGTGAGACTCCATCTAAAAAAAATTAGTGAGGCATGGAGTGAGACTCCATCTAAAAAAATTAGCCGGGCATGGTGGCAATGCCTGTAGTCCCAGCTATTCAGAAGGCTGAGGCAGGAGGATCACTTGAGCCCAGGAGTTTGAGGCTATAGTGAGCTCTGATTGTACCACTGCTTTCCAGCCTGGGCAACAGAGTGATATCCTGTCTCTAAAAAAATAATAATAAAAAAGATATAAAATTGCTCTATCATCACAAAGATCCCTCATGCTGCCCCTTTACAGTCATGGCGGCTCCAGCTCCTCCGCCGACTCTATCTCCTGCTACTGGTAACCACTACTCTGTTGTCCATCTCTATAATTTTGTCATTTGAGAATGTTATATAAATGGAATTGTACATTATGAAGCCTTTTGAGATTTTCTTTTTTCACTCTGCATAATTTCCTTGAGATCCGTCCAAATTGCATGTATCAATAATTTGTTCCTTTTTATTGCTGAGTGGTAATTCATGGGATTCATGTACCATATTTGTTTACCCATGGATCCATTGAAGGACTTTCAGGTTGTTTCCAATTTGGGGCTATCACAAATAAAACTGCTATGAATGTTCATGTTCTTGTTTTTATTTTTTTTATGTTTGTGTTTGAGACTGAGTCTTGCTCTGTCGCTCAGGCTGGAGTGCAGTGGCACAATCTTGGCTCACTGCAACCTCCGCCTCCTGGGTTCAAGCAATTCTCGTGCCTCAGCCTCCTGAGTAGCTGGGATTACAGGCATGAGCCACCATGCCCAGCCTGTATTTCAGGTATTTCTTTATAGCAATGCAAAAAATGGCCTAATACAGATTTGTATTTGTAATATATACAGAGCTCTCATAGGCTGGGTAAGGTTCCTGTGATCTCAGCACTTTGTGAGGCTGAGGTGGAAGGATTGCTTAAGCCCAGGAGTTCCAGACCAGCCTAGGCAACATAGTAAAACCCAATCTCTGCAAAAAATACAAAGAGGAAACAAACTTCAATGAAATAAAATAAAAAAGGAAAGGGTTGGGAGCCATTGTCTTCTCCAGGAGACCCAGCCCTACCACCTCTGGTGAAGATCCTGGCCTTGAAGTCCGGCAGCGTCCCTTCCCCCTAAAAATAAGGGGCCATCAAAAAGAAGGAAGTGCAGTGGGGTACAGTGGCTCACACCTACAATCCTAGGACTTTGAGAGGCTGAGACAGATGGATCACTTGAGCCCAGGAGTTTGAGACCAGCCTGGACAACATGGTGAAATCCCGTCTTTACAAAAAATACAAAAATTAGCTGGACATTTTTGTATCTCAGCTACTTGGGAGGCTGAGGTGGGAGGATCACTTGAGCCTGGGAGGTGGAGGTTGCAGTGAGCCAAGGTCATGCCACTGCATGCCAGCCTGGGCGACAGAGTGAGACCAAGTCCCTGTCTCAAAAAAAGATAGAACTCTCACAATTCAATAATATAAACACAACTCAATTTAAAAGTAGGCACTGAAAGTTATAAAATATTAATCAGTAATTTTTTTTTTAAGATGGGGTTTCACCATGATGGCCAGGCTGGTTTTGAACTCCTGACCTCAGGTGATCCACCCACCTCGGCCTCCCAAAGTGCTAGGATTACAGGCGTGAGCCACCACGCCCAGCCTAATTTTTTTTTTTTTTTTAAGATGGGAGTCTCACTCTGCTGCCCAGGCTGGAGTGCAGTGATGTGATTCCAGCTCACTGCAACCTCTGCCTCCCAGGTTCAAGTGATTCTTCTGCCTCAGCCTCCTGAGTAGCTGGGATTACAGTCATGCACTGCCATGTCAGGCTAATTTTTATATTTTTAGGAGAGAGGGGTTTTTGCTGTGTTGGCCAGGCTAGTCTCAAACTCCTGGCCTCAAGCAATCCACCAGCCTGGGCCTCCCAAAGTTCTGGGATTACATGCCTGAGCCACTATGCCTGGCCCTGATGAATGAAATTAAAGACACAGATAAGTGGAAAGACATTAGATCTTTATAGATTGGAAAAATTAATATTGTTAAAATATCCATAATGCCCAAAGTGATCTACAGATTCAATGTAATCTTTATCCAAATCCCAATATCATTGTTTACAGAAATGGAAATAAAAAATTCTGAAATTCATATGGAGCCAAAAGCACTTCTCAAAAAACCCCAAATGGCCAAAGCAATCTTGAACAAAAAGAAAAAAGCTGGAGGTATCACACTTTCTGATTTCAAGTACATTACAAAGCTACAGTAAGTAAAACAGTATGATCCTGACATAAAAACAGACATAGACCAATAGAACAAAGTAAGAGAGTCCAAAAATAAATCTGTGCATTTATGGTTAACTGATTTTTGACAAGGGTGCCAAGAACATACAATGGAGATAGGATGGTATTTTCAATAAATGGTGCTGGGAAAAACTAGATAATCACATGGAAAAAAATTAAATTAAATCTTTATCTCACATCATATACAAAAATCAACTCAAAATGAATTAAAGACTTAGAAACTGAATTCTACATTTTATAGGGGTAAATCTTGTGATATATAAGATATATTTTAATCTATTATTAATAGTTATGAATCTTTGAACTAGGTTTGGTTAGGAGTATGTCCCAAGATAATATATTATTGAGAAAAAAAGATTTGGACTAAAAATATACTTTTTGTAATATGTGCTTTTCATTTTTAGGTTATAATATTTTGAACAAGATTTGCTCATAAGGAGGTGATAAAAAAAAACTTTTAGGATAATAAACTATACTTTTTTAAACCAATAAGTTTGTATAATAATTTAAAATTTGAGAGAAATATAGAACATGACATTTTTATTTACCTTCATTGCGCATTATAGAGAGGAAACAAATGACTATCAAAGGAATGTACAGACTAGATAAACTATAAAAATTACTTTAGTTATTTGTTTACATAGCAGTCTGTCACACAAATTCCAGAATTACATAGTTTAAGGAACCCTCAAGAGATCAGTTTACAACTCTGAAACTTTTCTAACTTTTCATTATTCCTAGAAATCTAGAGACAAGATTTTATGATTTTACTAGGTAAATTTTAAATCTTTCCACCATGATCATCAAGAAGTCTTCTAAACTTCTAAGCTACCTCCTTAATTATTAGTCTCTATAAGGCAGAATACGGAATGCAATTGACCTAAAGATCAGGGATCTTCCAACTTATTAGTAAGGGTCTTCCTGCGATCTAGAAGTTTTAGCCCAAAGTTATCTTCTTGAAGTTTCATTCAGGTTTATGTATGATCCTCTGCCTTCTGTTGTACTTGACAACCCCTTTTTCTCAGCTCCGTGGAAGTGGAAATGGAATTGCTTGTTCATTGCTACCTAGAAAAAAGCTCCTAACATATGTATATACTATTTTATTTTATTTTATATTTTATTTTGAGATAGAGTCTCGCTTTATTGTCCAGGCTGGAGTGCAGTGGCGCAATCTCGGCTCACTACAACTTCCACCTTCCAGGTTCAAGCAATTCTCCCACCTCAGCCTCCCGAGTAGCTGGGATTATAGGCACTCGCCACCATGCCTGGCTAATTTTTCATATTTTTAGTAGAGACAGGATTTCGCCATGTTGGCCAGTCTGGTCTCAAACTCCTGACCTCAGGTGATCTGCCCTCCTTGGCCTCCCAAAATGCTGGGATTACAGATGTGAGCCACTGCACCCAGTCTGTATACACATTTAATTTGTTTTCTGCTTCACCTTCTCTAAGTAAATTATCCTCAGTTCCTTGAGTCAATTATGAAAATAAATGCTCTCTTGTCCTGGATTTTAAATAAATCAGGATGTGATAAGAAAGAAATGACCTTCTAAAGCTGTAGAATGCCTTCGTCTTTTCACAAAGCACACATTTTTCTTCTGGGAATAAAGGTTGCCTTCCTGTAAAAGGATTGAATGCTGAAGCATCCTGGGCAGCTGTATTAGTTTTCAATGTTACATAACAAATAGCATGTATTTCTGATCTCACCATGTCTGTGGGCCAGGCATCCAGGCACAGCGTAGCTGGACCCTCAGCCAGTCACAAGGCTGCAAACCAAGTGTCAGCTGAGTTGCATCTTATCTGGAGGCTCCACTGGGAGAGAATTGGCTTCTGAGTTTGCTTTGGTAATTGGCAGAATTCATCTCCTTGTGGCAGGGTTGTGTTTCTTGTTGACTATGGGCTGGAGGCCGCACTCAGCTTCTAGAGGCTGCCTATTGTTTTTACCGTGTGGACTTCTTCAACATGGTCGCCTACTCACTCAAGCCAGCAAGGAGAATCCCTAGTGTGAATCTGCTGGCACAATGGAGTTTTGTATAATGCAACAAAATCACAGGAATGACATCTCATCACTGTTGCCATATTCTGTCAGTTAGAAACTTGTCATCCCATACTCAAGAATAGTGAACACCAGAAGGCACGTATCATTAACAGGGGTCACCCTAGGGTCTATCCACTAGAGCAGACTTTAATCCTTTCTGCATGGAGATAGAGAGTATGTGATTAAACAAGTTAATGAACAAAAGCCAACCTATCTTTCATTACTTTATTTATTTATTTATTTTGAGACAGAGTCTCACCCTGTCACCCAGGCTGGAGTGCAGTGGTGTGATCTCGGCTCACTGCAACCTCTGCCTCCCAGGTTCAAGCGATTCTCCTGTCTCGGCCTCCTGAGTAGCTGGGATTACAGGCATGCAGCACCATGCCCAGCTAACTTCTGTATTTTTGTAGAGACTGGGTTTTACCATGTTGGCCAGGCTGGTCTTGAACTCCTTACCTCAAATGACCTGCCCACCTCAGCCTCTCAAAGTGCTGGGATTGCAGGTGTGAGACACTGCGCCCAGCCTTCATTATTTTACATTATCTTTTTCTCTACTCATAGCTCCTCCCCAAAACAGTTTTATAATTATTTATTGCTGTATAACAAACCATCCCCCCCAAATAAAACAGCCACTATTTTGTTTGCTTCTTAGGCTGTGGTTCAGCAATTTGAGCTGTGCTTAGCTGGGCTGTTCCTCTGGTCTCTTATGAGGTCACTCATATGCTTGTAGTCAAACTGCAGCTTGCCTTGAGCTAGTTGGTTTAATGTGACCTCACTCACAGACATAGGAATTGGTGCTGGCTGTAGTCTACGCCTCATGTCTTCAGCAGGATGGCCCAGTCTTTTTCAGATGGCATCTGGTTTCCAAGAGGAAGAGAAGATGCAGGGTTCAGAAGTGATGCAGTATTACTTGTGCCACATTCCGTTGGTCAAAGTAAGCCCAAGGTATGGCCATATTCAATGAGTGGACAAATAGACTCCATCTTTTTTCCTTTCCAGAATTATGCCAAGTTCAAACCTGAAAGCACTTTGATTTGCCTGATAACGATTACAAAGTATTAATCCTCATATACAAATATGCTTAGAAATATAATGGCATTTAATGTTTATTATTGTTAAAAGTAGTTCATTGATCTTTGCTTATGTACAATCACCTGTTATCTACGGATGTCTTTGCATATTAGTCTTGAATGTTGCTAGATTTATTCTCTTTTTTTTGCTTTATTTTTGAGACGGAGTGTCGATTTGTCACCCCAGCAGAAGCCCAGTAATGTGATCTCGGCTCACTGTAACTTCCGCCTCTTGGGTTCAAGTGATTCTCATGCCTCAGCCTCTGGAGTAGCTGGAACTACAGGGGCGCGCCACCATGCCCGGCTAATTTTTGTATTTTCAGTAGAGACGGGGTTTCACCATGTTGGCCAGGCTGGTCTCAAACTCCTGACTTCAAGTGATCCACCTGCCTCAGCCTCCCAAAGTGCTGGATTACAGGTGTGAGCCACTGTGCCTGGCCCATTTCTGCAATTACATTGACAAGTTTGGCACACAGCATGTTTTGCAAGTTTTGCCTATACCATGCAGGCAAAAGTATAGAGAAATCAGGACTATTACATGTTGCTGGTAGAAGTGCAAAATAAAGGGCAATTTGATAATATCAACCAAAATTATGAATGCATTTACCTTTTGAACTAACAATCTCACTTCTGTGAATTTATCTTCCAGACGGATCTGAAAGTATATGAGATGACATATGTACATGATTGTTGTAGCATTGTTTATAGACATAAAAGATTGAAAATAACCCAAAGGTTCATCAATAGCAGACTGGTTAAATAAACTGTAGAACATCCACGCTGTGGAAGACCATGAACTCTGAAAATGAATGAGAAAGCTTCCTGTGTGCTAATGTGGAGCGATCGCTAACATATACTGCATAGAAAAAGACAAAGAGCACAGCAGTTTCTGTAATATGATGCCTTTTGTGTAAGAATGAGAGGAACAAAAGAGTACATATTCACATTTATTTATTTATTTCATAGTCACATTTATTTACTATACATTATTTCATATTCATATTTATTTACATATACTTTATTTATTTATTGAAAGAGTCTCACTCTAGTGCCCAGGCTGGAGTGCAGTGGCTCAAGCTCAGCTCACTGCAACCTCTGCCTCCCAGGTTCAAGCAATTCTCCTCCCTCATGCCTCAGTTTCCCTAGTAGCTGGGATTACAGGCACCTGCCACCACGCCCGGTGAATTTTTGTATTTTTAGTAGAGACGGGTATTCACCATGCTGGCCAGACTGGTCTCACACTCCCGACCTCAGGCGATCCACCCTCCTTGGCCTCCCAAAGTGCTGAGATTATAGGCATGAGCCACCATGCCTGGCCTATATATATATTTTTTAAAACCCTGGAAAGATACAAAAGAAACTAACAAAAGGAACTACACAATTTGAGAGTAAGAATAGAGACGCAGTAATGGACATGTAGAAGGTATATTACTTTGCTCCATGCAGCATGAATTTTTAAAAAATCTACACATCTATGTATTTTTATTTGTATTCAAATTTAAATTTACTTTTTCAAAATATCAGCTGTTGATATTTAATTCATATGTTGTACAATTTACCTATTTAAACTGTACAAATGGTTTTTAGTATACTCAAAGTGGTGCCACCATTACATAATCAATTTTAGAACCTCTCCATCATTCCCTCTACAAAAATGCCTGCCCACTGGCACTCACCTCCCATTGCCCCTCACCTCAGTCCTCCAGAAGCTGGCAAACACTAATCTACTTTCTGTCTCTGTAGAGTTGCCTATTTGCCTGCTCTGTGGGGTGTGGGTTCCTCTTTTTTCTTCTCTGTGCACACATTTAATCTATTTCCTCACTTACCGCCACCTCTGCTCACTTTGCCCTGGTGCCAATCCAAATATTTCCCTCTCCAACTGCCACCATACTTTATTTAGCTTTGTTCCCATAAATGTTCTACGTCAGTAATGAGCGGCTCTCTGGCAGCTGCCCGTGGCCGCTGTCCCTAGCCACCATGGAATTTCCTAAGCAGTTTTCTGCTCCTGAAGAAGCCAGCACTGCTCTCTCCCTGCCTCTGCTTTACCAGACACAGGGTGGAGGAGGCCTCTCAAGGTATATCACTGGGACGGCAGACTTTCTGGTCTCCCCGCATCTCCTGCTCAACTTTAAAAGATAAAACAACAATAACAACAACAAAAAAAGATAAAATTGTTGGCTGGGCACAGTGGCTCACGCCTGTAATCCCAGCACTTTGGGAGGCCAAGGCGTGGTCTCCTGATCACGAGGTCAAGAGATTGAGACCATCCTGGCTAATATAGTGAAACACCATCTCTACTAAAAATACAAAAAATTAGCCAAGCCTGTAGTCCCAGCTACTTGGGAGGCTAAGGCACAAGAATCGAGGCACAAGTTGCAGTGAGCCGAGATTGCGCCATTGCACTCCAGCCTGGGCGACAGAGTGACACTCCATCTCAAAAAAAAAAAAAAGAAAAAAAGGCAAAATTGTTTTATGACTTTGCATTTATAGAGCCCCCTTCCTAGAAGCTCTTCAGCCCCCAGTGGCACTCCTGACCTCAGGTGATCCACCCTCCTTGGCCTCCCAAAGTGCTGGGATTTACAGGTGTGAGCCACCTGCCTGTAACCTCCCAAAGTGCTGGGATTACAGGTGTTCTCCTTCCACACTTATTCCTACTCTGTCACTTTCTCAGTGCCAACACCCTTCCCCATCAATTCACTAACAACATTCAGAAAGTATTTCAAACGAATTTTTAACTGAATAGCGAGAGATCTTCTATATAGAGTATATTTAAACCATACAAAAAAGCAGCAGGGTTTTACCAAAATACAATTTACTAAAAATATAAAATATAATTTCAACTGAATTTTTTTTCCTGCCAATAGGATAAGAAGAGGATGCAACAAAGTTATTCTAACAGATGACATAACTATATAATAATTGTAATTATTACAATATCTTATTTTATTCAAAATCCCAGTAAAATTTTACCTTGCACCACTTAATAAATAAATAGTATGGTGGATATAATTAACTCTCTTTCCCTCTCTTACGAAAGAGAAGGTTTAAATAAGTCAAAATGTCAAGTAAGTAATAAATAACCTTAACCTGACATTGAATTGGGTTGGTTTTTTGAAGAGTTTCTTCTTGATTGGTTAAAAAAAACTTTGTTGTTGTTGTTGTTTGCATTTACTTTTGAAGGCAAGTATTTCTGGGTTTCAGAAAATTCATTTTTAACCAAACTATAGAAGATCTGATTGAAGAAAAGCTGGGAATATAAGTTTCTCAGTCTTCCTATTTGCTCAACTACTAAAGCGTTTGCTTAAATACTGAAGTACTCCAGATCCGATCCAATAACCAATTCTGTCTATATTATCTCTCAAAACCATGGTGTGGCTACCTACTCTTTTAGAATCTTGCCACCGTACCACCCACCACCATCACCACCTTGTGCCCAATCAAAAGGTACAGACTATATCCCCTCCTTTTGAACCTTAGTTGGCCTTGAGACTGTCTCAATAAATTGGGTATGGTGGAATTAACATGAGGTAACTCCTGAGGCTAGGTCATAAAAATATCATGCATGTCTGCTTTGTTCTTCTGGGATGCTTACTTTTGGAACCCAGCCACCGTGTTGTGAGGAAGTCCAAGCATCCTGTGGAAAGGCCCACACAGAAAGAACTGAGGCCCCTGGCCTACAGCCCTGGCACAGCTCCCAGTTGACAGCACCAATTTGCCAGGCATGTGAGTGAGGGATCTTGACAGTGACTCTTTCAGCTTCTAATTGCGTTAACCCAGCTGATGCCATGTGAAGCAGATATGAGCCATTCACTCATAAGAAGTAGAAAACTGAAATAGTCATGAGAAATAGATACCTAAAACACAGGGTAAGAAGAGTTTACTTGGTTCAAACTTCTCTAGAAGGGTCTGGTAATATTTGGGTTCAAAAGATTTTCCTCTTCTTGAAGTACATCAACCAAGTCAGTAATTAAGAAGAATTGTTATTAATTGCCAGAAGGACTCTGAACTCTTCATCAGCACCCTTTATCCAAATGAGTAATTTAGTGAGAGCTGACCCTATATTCATTTTATAGGCTACAGACTTTATAATTTTTTAATTTTAATTTTAATGTGTTTATTTATTAAGATGGAGTTTTGCTCTTGTTGCCCAGGCTGGAGTGCAGTGGTGTGATCTCGGCTCACTGCAACCTCCACCTCCTGGGTTCAAGTGATTCTCCTGCCTCAGTCTCACAAGTAGCTGGAATTACAGACACCCACCACCATGCCCTGCTAATTTTTGTATTTAGGGCTCAGATGGGGTTTTGCCATGTTAGCTAGGTTGGTCTCGAACTCCTGGCCTGAAGCGATCTGCCCACCCAGCCTCCCAAAGTGCTGGGATTACAGGCATGAGCCACCACACCCAGCCACAGGCTGCAGACTTTAGGAAGAATTAAGTCACCAATGGATACAAGGGCCAGGAGCAGTCTGACTACGAAAAATAATCAAGTTAGCACAGTAGAAATGAAAAGGAGACAATATATCTGCTCTTCAGAGCCAGGAAAATAAAACAAAAAAAGAAAAAAAAGAAAAAAGAAAAAAAAAAAGCCGGAGAGAGAAACCTCCTATTGTTAAGTTAGGAGAAAAAAAAGTCAAACTAGTTAAGTGACCTGAGTGGAATTTGAGGATTTGTCACGGAAATCATCTCTTGGTTTCTTAGCTCATGAAGGAGGATGGGATGGAGTCAGATGCCAAGGAGCTATTCACACAAGGAGGTAAGCAAATCGTCATAAATTCAGTTCTTGTCTTCAAGAGGGATTGAATGCATCAAATGATCTCTCAAAAACTACTCAAGTATACAAGCACAGAGACTGAAGTAAATTTTAAAAATTACTCAAGTAACAGCCAGGCGCGGTGACTCACTCCTGTAATCCTAGCACTTTGGGAGGCCAAGGTGGATGGATCACCTGAGGTCGGGAGTTCAAGACTAGCCTGGCCATCATGGTGAAACCCCATCTTAAAAAAATAAAAACTAAAAATTAAAAACAAAATACTCAAGTAACATGAGCACACTCTTATAAAATGTTCAGACAAGAATCAATTCTAGGCCGGGAGCAGTGGCTCACACCTGCAGTCCCAGCACTTCAGGTGGCTGAGGTGGGTGGATCACCTGAGGTCAGGAGTTCAAGACCAGCCTGGCCAACATGGTGAAACCCCGTCTCTCCTAAAAATACAAAAATTAGCCAGGCATGGTGGTGCATGCCTGTAATCCCAGCTACTTGGGAGGCTGAGGCAGGAGAATCACTTGAACTCAGGCGGAAGTTATAGTGAGCCAAGATCATGTCACTGCACTTCAGCCTGGGTAGCAGAGTGAGACTTCAGCTCAAAAAATAAATAAATAAAAATAATGACTTCTAGAGAGGAAAATATACATCACCTTTATTCTCACTGCCATGTTCACTCCTTCCACCAAAGTAACCAGGACTGGAGTTGGTGCCCAGTTTTCCCACCTCCGTTCTGGACATTTCCATATGCACATATATCATAAAGATTTTTAATGTAAAAGAATCGTGCCATATACATTGTTCTGGAAGTTGCTTTTTCCACTTAACTATGTATTGGGGATCTCCTCCTAGAGCAATTACACAGAACTTTAGGCTGGCCAGTCACCAGTTCATTTACCTCTACATCAGTCTTTTTTGGTATAAATTGACGGGGTACAATTCCATTACATGGATATAGGGCATATACCTCATTCTTTTTAATGGCTGAAATGTATTCCACAGCAGAGATAAACAACTTAATCAGTTCTGTAATGACGGACATTTAACTTACGTCTGAACGTTCACTATTGCAATGGTGCTGTCATAAACTCCCTTTTACAAACAACTGCATGCCAAGTGTTTCTCTAAGATAGATTCCATGTCATTAATTAAATATGGATTGATGAACAAAGCAGCTTATGTTGTGTTTGTTGTTGTTGTTATTGTTTTTGTTTGTTTTGACACAGGGTCTCACTCTGTTGCCCAGGCTGGAGTACAATAGTGTGATCTTGGCTCTCACAGCAACCTCTGCCTCCTGGGCTCTAACGATCCTCCTGCTTCATCCTCCTGAGTAGGGAGGCATGCACCACCATGCCTGGCTCATCTTTGCATTTTTTTGTGGAAATGGAGTTTCACCATCTTGCCTAGGCTGGTCTGGAACTCCTGGACTCAAGCAACCACCTGCCTTGGCCTCTTAAAGTGCTGGGATTACAGGTGTGAGCCACTGTGCTCAGCCACAGCTTATGTCTTGATTTCCCCAACTGACATGAAACACACTCTCTGACATCCCTTTTGCCTTTAACTGTTTTTTTTTTTGAGACGGAGTTTCACTTGTGTCGCCCAGGCTGGAGTGCAATGGCGTGATCTCAGCTCACTGCGACCTTCGCCTCCCAGGTTCAAGCAATCCTCCTGCCTCAGCTTCCCGAGTAGCTGAGATTACAGGCATGTGCCATTACGCCCAGCTAATTTTTGTATTTTTAATAGAGACAGGGTTTCTCCATGTTGGTCTGGCTGGTCTCAAACTTCCGGATCTGCCCTCCTTGGCCTCCCAAAGTGCTGGGATTACGGGCATGAGCCACTGCACCCAGCCTTTAACTGTTTCTTTAGTGACTTCTCCCAAGGAACTTTATAATGGCTACTCACTAAGGAAACAGAATATCCTAGTGGCAGGAAAATTAAGATTCCGAAGCTGAGGTTAACTAAGACCTAGAATTTGAGATGAGCAATTGGAAAGCAATTTAATTCTCCCAAAGAGTTTATTTCTTTCTTTTTTTTTTTTTTTTTTTTGAGACAGAGTCTCACTCTTATTGCCCAGGCTGTAGTGGTATGATCGAGGCTCACTGCAACCTCCGCCTCCCGGTTCAAGCCATTCTCCTGCCTCAGCCTCCCGAGTAGCTGGGATTACAGGCATGTGCCACCCTGCCCGGCTAATTTTGTATTTTTCGTAGAGATGGGGTTTCTCCGTGTTGGTCAGGCTGGTCTCAAATTCCCAACCTCAGGTGATCCACCCGCCTCGGCCTCCCAAAGTGCTGGGA
>CAUYLG010038581.1:0-25015 GCA_963573385.1 Cacajao melanocephalus
ATCCAAAAATCGTTCTACTATAAGGACACACACACACGAATGTTCATTGCAGCAGTTTACAATAGCAAAGACCTGGAACCAACCCAAATGCCCATCGATGATAGACTACACAGGGAAAATGTGGCACATATACACCATGGACTATTATGCAGCCATCAAAAACGATGAGTTCGTGTCCTTCGTAGGGACATGGATGAACCTGGAAACCATCATTCTCAGCAAACTGACACAAGAACAGAAAATCAAACACCACATGTTCTCACTCATAGGCGGGTGTTGAACAATAAGAACACATGAACACAGGGAGAGGAGCATCACACACTGGGGTCTGTAGGGGGGAAACAGGGGAGGGACAGCAGGGGTTGGGGAGTTGGGGAGAGAGAGCATGGGGAGAAATGCCAGATACAGGCGAAGGGGAGGAAGGCAGCAAATCACACTGCCATGCGTGTACCTATGCAACAATCTTGTATGTTCTTCACATGTACCCCCAAACCTAAAATGCAATAAAAAAAAAAAAAAGAAATCCATGGTCTCAGTCAAATTACCTATGATAGTCCATCAGCTATCCATGCTATGAACCTGATTTGGAGAAACAACTGGTATTCAGCATTCCATGACTCATTATGAAAAAGATAATCCAAATTAAATATATCGATATGGTAACTTACAAATTGCTAAAATAGTTTATAACCAATGCTAAAATAGTTTATAACCAATGTTTGCTAAAATAGTTTATAACCAATGTTTGGTTTGTCAAACCCATATTCCTGGGAAAACAATCAAAGCCTCAGGTACATTTGATTACCCAATGGACCATTTAAATGTTAAAATATTTTATAAAGGGATTTTATTCAATTGTCTTTTTTTTTTTTTTTTTTTTTTTTGAGACGGAGTTTCGCTCTTGTTGCCCTGGCTGGAGTGCAGTGATGCGATCTCGGCTCAATGCAACCTTCACCTCTTGGGTTCAAGTGATTCTCCTGCCTCAGTCTCCTTAGTAGCTGAGACTACAGGCATGCATCACCATCCCTGGCTAATATTTGTATTTTTGGCAGAGATGGGATTTCACCATGTTGGCCAGGCTGGACTTGAACTCCTGACCTCAGGTGATCCACCCACCTTGGTCTCCCAAAATGGCTTAAGCCACCGTACTTGGCCCAATTGTCATTTTCAATGCATGTTTTCTGGTTGCATAAAAGCTCTCCCACACAATAGGGCTGATGTTATAACAGTATATTATTATGCTATCCTGTATTTCTATCAGGTAAAGAAAGTTTTTTATGGTTCACTGAGAATAGTCAACCCCTTCACCATCTAGAACCCAAAGACTGGATCTTCTGAGAACAACAGAGAAAGACTGTCCTTGCCATCCACACTGCAAGAGAACTTCAGGATCTTGAGCCTTGGGTTCATAATCTCACAACTGAGAAGTGTCCCTCCATACTCTTGGAATCATACACCTTTGGAACCCTAAGGTAAAGCTAACCAAGGAGGTCTCTCCCCAGAAGAAGATGGCATCCTTGACGTGGACAGCTTAGAATACTTTTTCTTTGTTTATGTCTCTCTCTATTTTTTTTTATTTGCTTGAATTCGGGAGGTGGAGGTTGCTGTGAGCCGAGATGGTGCCATTGAACTACAGCCTGGGTAACAAGAGCGAAACTCTGTCTCGAAAACAAAAAGTTAAATATTAAGGACATGAGATAATTGTATACTGTTTTATAACTATTCTTTAAAAAAAAAAGGTTAAATTTTTATAAGAAACCTATCTTTCCAATCTTAGAGACAACTGACAATAATGACTTAAAAAAGTTTTTTTTTTTAAGAGACTGGGGTCTCTCATCTGAAAGCTCTAGAAGATGTTTGGGAAAAAAAAAAAAAAAGGGTGTGTGAGAGACAGTCTTTTTATGTTGCCCAGGCTGGAGTGCAGTGGCTACTCACAGGCACGATCCCACTATTGATCGGCACGGGAGTTTTGACCTGCTCTGTTTCCTACCTGGGCTGGTTCACCCCTCCTTAGGCAACCTGGTGGTCCCCTGCTCCCAGGAAGTCACCATATTGATGCCGAACTTAGTGCGGACACCTGATCAGCATAGTGCACTACAGCCCAGAACTCCTGGGCTCAAGTGATCCTCCCACCTCAGTCTCCTGAGTAGCTGGGACTACAGGCATGCACCACTGCACCCAGCAATAATGACTTTTTAATGGGAAAATACTTACATGCCACTGTAAATAAGTTAACTAGGGGGTTGGGATGAAGAGAGGACGGTTAATGGGCACAAGCACAAAATCAGATAGAAGGAGTAAGTTCTAGTGCTCTATAGCACAGTAGGGTGACTGTAGTTAACAAGAATGTATTGCATATTTCAAAATAGCTAGAAGAAAAGATTTGAAATGTTTTCAGCTCACACACATACAAATAAGTTAACTAGTATGAAAATATTGAAATACCTAACATCTCTTTTTCTTGTTTTCTTTTAAGTCTTCCTCTGTCGCCCAGGCTGGAGGGCAGTGACATGATCTCAGCTCTCTGCAACCTCTACCTCCCTGGTTCAAGTAATTCTGCCTCAGCCTCCCGAGTAGCTGGGATTACAGGCCCACACCACCATGGCCAGCTAATTTTTGTAATTTTAGTAGAGACAGTGTTTCACCATGTTGGTCAGGCTGGTCTTGAACTCCTGACCTTGTAAGCAGCCTGCCTCCACCTCCCAAAGTGCGGGAATTACAGGCATGAGCCACCGTGCTCCACCATGTACCATAAAATTTTAAGGAAACCTGTCATGGTGAATATTTAGGCATTTTTATTTTTTCTATTAAAAAAAATGTCATATTGTACAACCCTCTGTATATTTTGACACGATTTAGACCCCAATTTTGTTTTTTTTGGCTTTTTTTTTTTTTTTTTTTTTAGATAGAGTCTCGGTCTGTCATCAGGCTGGAGTGCAGTGGTGCTATCTCGGCTCACTGCTACCTCTGCCTCCCTGGTTCAAATCATTCTCCTGCCTCAGCCTCCTGAGCAGCTGGGATTACAGGCGCACATCACCATGCCCATCTAAGTTCTGTATTTTTAGTAGAGACCAGGTTTTACCATATTGGCCAGGCTGGTCTCGAACTCCTGACCTCAGGAGATTCACCCACTTCGGCCTCACAAAGTGCTGGGATTACAGGTGTGAACCACTGTGCCTGTCTCATTTTTAAAGTTTTATTTCTTTATTAATTTTTTGAGAGAGTCTCGCTCTGTCATCCAGGCTGGAGTGTAGTGGTGCAATCTTGGCTCACTGCAACCTCTGCCTCCTGGGTTCAAGCAATTCTGCCTCAGCCTCCTGAGTAGCTGGGATTACAGGTGCACACCACCAAGCCCAGCTAATTTTTGTGTTTTTAGTAGAATGGGGGCTTTCACCATATTGGGCAGGCTGGTCTCGAACTCCCGATCTCAGGAGATCCGCCCACTTCTGCCTCCCAACGTGCTGGGATTACAGGTGTGAGCCACTGTGCCTGGCCTACCACTATCATTTTTATGGTAAAATTAATTTAGTAGGTCTATGCCTGGGCAAATTTTCTTCACTTCATTGTTGCTTATTTACCAAAAGAGAAGGCTAATCATGTTTTTTACTTATTTTTAAATTTTTATTAATTTTTTTTCTTTTGTTGCTAATTATGTTTTTTTTTTAAAAAAAAAAAAACTCCAATGATAGCCTCACAGACTTAAGACTCAGATAACTGACTTTTAAAAGAATCCTTTTAAAAAATTACTTCAGTCAAAGTCATTTTTTAGTCAATGATAGAGCTCAGTTTAGCAACCCAAGAACAAGGGTAGAGCCTTCAAATGAATTCACGTCACCATTTTCTGAAATCTTATGTCTAAAGAAAAAGTAAGAGAATATTTCTAAATGTAATTTATTTTAGGTTTAAGAATATAGATGCATAAGTTTTCCCAGAGACTTCAAGAAACCTTTGTTGGACAACAGAGAGAATGAACCAAATGTAAAACATCCTAAGAGAGGACCATTCATGAAAATAGCTGAATGAAGCCACGAATTGCATCATTGTTGGCAATCACGAAAAACTTGAAAAAACTTAAACGGCCCTAAAAAAGAAGTGGTTATATATATTGTGGCATATCCATCCATGCACTACTATGTATAAATAAAAAAGAATGAGGTAGACTTAGATGTATCAATTTGGAAAGACTAGTAAATCTAATAGCTGAGTGAGATAAAAGAAGTACATGATTATCATGGTGTGACAGCATTAATTTTTAAAAAAGGCAGTATATGCATATAGATAGGCATTTATACATGTATGTATGTAGTTATGTGTATTTATGCGTGTGAATTCCTGCAAAAGATCCAGAGACACACAACCTAGCAAGAGGGGATGACCTAATGTTAGGAACAGAGAAACAGTGAAAGGGACATTTAGATTTACTTTGCAAACTCTCACTGTGTTGGACTCTGACAGATATGCATGGATGGTGCTATTAAGTATATTTTCAAGCACAAAGAAACCAGAGGTTGATGGTGAAATCAGATGCTTTAAATGAAAACATATTTCATTCTTCTAAAAATAATTTTGGTGATTTGAAATCCATCCTTAATCGCAACAGCGAACCCATTTTGTGGCTCTTTCATTTCCCCCAGAAAAAAAAAAAAGTGTATAAACACAGCAGGATATAAATGCATGCATCTGGAGAAGATGAACTTTTACACTAGTTCTGCCTTTTCAGCTTTCTAAAATGTGGACCTTACCAATTTCTTTGACCTCCCCCTCCTTTTTTTCCATTCCAATGCATGGCGGTGACAAGGCATTGAATTACCAGTTTGTCACTAACGCCATAGGCTTTATTATTCCTTTGAACAGAAGCTCAGCTTAAAAAGAAAAGTTTTTCTTAATAAGTAGCTGTTCATCCTTTGATATGCACATCTGGATCTGTGGTCTTATCTGTGCATGCTAATGCTGCTTCCTGCAGATAATGATAAAAGAACAACTCAAAATAACAAAAAAGGAATAAAATGTGCCAGATGCCTCAAAAATAAGGAGGACAATGCAAATAAAAGCAACTGGTTTTTCTATTCTGGAGAATAAACTCTACCCACAATTGAAGTAATCATTCTGGTGGTCACTTGAGCCACACATTTTTTTTTTAAGAGATTAGGAAGGAAAAAATAATAAGCAAACATCAGCTGACAAGTACTGCCACATTCTGTTAGAAATTAAGAGGGAAGTAAACCTAAGTACACTATAAATCACTTCGGGGTTTAATTTTGCTTCTCTCTGCTACATTGTTTCTTCTTTTTTCCTCATTTGGCTGTGGCTTAAACATTGTTAATTAAAGGCCAAACTGAAAGATTTGGACTCACACATTTTTTAGGAATGATAAAATATTTCAAATATACAGAAAAGTACTAAGAATAACATAAGGAACGTTCATGTATCTATCATCAGAGTTTAACGATTTTCCAATTTTTCCTTCCTGTTCTTTTTTAAAGAACACATTTCCTTCCTGCTGTGAGTCTTTTCAAATGTGATTTTTCTTCATTTCTGTATCACCTTTGTTCACTAAAAGAAGGTGTTCTTCTTATAAAAATATTATGATTTTCTCTGTTTTAGTTAAGTTTCTCAAAGGAGCTTTCTTTCCCTGCTCTGTGTAAATGGTTCTTGTTTTGAAAGTGAGGTTAGCGTTAAGACGTAAGAGTGAAATTGTTATGTAATACATACATGATTTCTAGATATTATGTATGATTTCTGTCTAGGCGATCTTTGTTCTTTATGACTTCTTTTCACAAGAAGCAACAGTCAATCTGCTTTGTCAATACGTGCATAGATCATCAGTAGTTCTGAGGCTGATTGTAACTGATATTTAAACAGGCAAATAAAAACTTCTGCTTTACATAAATTGCTCCATCAACAGGGAGCCGAGGATTGTGGGGAGGGTGGAAAGGCCATGGTGCCCTCTCTACCAAAGCACAAACCCAGATTGTGTGTGGTTGGGATCCCTCGTAGCCCAGCCAGATAACAGTCATGAATTGATTCCACATTAACATGCAGCAGGCATGGGAAAATGATAAACTCCTATTACCACTGTCATGGCAACTGAAAAAATGGCTGCTTTGGGGGGAACAAGGTCCACAGGAGAAGAAAAGCGAAGCCCCGTCTCTTTCTTCTGTTTGACATCTGTTGTTTAACATACAAAATTGTATTATCGTGACGCAAGCAAGTCAGCCGGGGCTAAAGCCTGGCTAGGAATTGTGAAAACCATACTGCCCAACTCCCCGATCTCTACCGTGAGAGTATATAATTTGACCCTGGACATTTTCACGGACGGCAGTAAATTCCCCTCCCTTTTCATCCCAGGTACAAAAAGTGTGAAGTGTCTTGGGAAGGTGGGATAGAGGGAGGAGGGTCTTTTTGGGGGGAGGTGGAGCTGGGAGACACGCTATCAATTATGAAGCAAAAATAAAGCTCTTCTCCGTTTGCGGTTGCTTTCCTAAATGATTCATTCCTCTGTCCTCCCTACCCCCAGGCTTCCCTCAAGAACATTTTAGATTTTTCTTTTTCTTTCTTTTTTGAGATGGAGTTTTGCTCTTGTTGCCCAGGTTGGAGTGCAATGGCACGATCTTGGCTTACTGCAACCTCCGCCTCCCGGGTTCAAGTGATTCTCCAGCCTCAGCCTTTGGAGAATCTGGGATTACAGGCATAATCTGCCATCACACCTGGCTAATTTTTGTATTTTCAGTAGAGACGGGGTTTCACTATGTTGGCCAGATGGTCTCGACCTCCTAACCTAGTGATCTGCCTGCCTTGGCCTCCCAAAGTGCTAGGATTACAGGAGGGAACCACTGCACCCAGCCCTAGATTTTTCTAAAACAGCAATGTGAGTGGGGCTTGTGAACACAGACAAAACATGGGCAGATAGGCTACAAGCAGGGATGGCAGCCATAGGCGCAGGGCTGAAGGTTGAAAATCCTGATCGCAGGTTATTGAGAAAAGGCTGGAAGGAAATACACCTGAGTGGTAACCAGGAATCAAACAAGAGGTGGATTTTTTTTTTTTTAGACTTGAGTCTCCCTCTTGCTGTCTCCCAGGCTGGATGGAGTGCAGTGGCTTGATCTCGGCTCACTGCAACCTCTGCCTCCCAGGTTCAAGCAATTCTCCTGCCTCAACCTCCCGAGTAGCTGGGACTACAGGCACGTGCCACCACGCCTGGCTAATTTTTGTATTTTTTAGTAGAGATGGGGTTTCACCATATTGGCCAGGCTGGTCTCGAACTCCTGATTTGTGATCCACATGCCTCACCTTCCGAAAGTGCTGGGATTACAGGCATGAGCCACGGCGCCTGGCCCAAGAGGTTAGATTTCTATTTCCTTCTTAATATAGCCCTTTTCGAAATGTTTAATAAAGTACCTATATCAATCACTCTCATACTTAGCAGAAATATCCAATAAGATTTCACCACTGCAGGAATGGGTCTTTAGGAGTCCTGCAGTGTAGATGTTCAGACAAAAGTTCTGTTCAGCAAAAATTCCATATGATCCAAACCTATCACTTGAAGCAAATCCTTTAAACACGCACACACACACATATATATATACCCATCTTTTATGAGGACATTTAAATAAAGTGACCTTCAGATGGGCTTTGCCTCCCACCTCCCCACCGTTGTGTAAACAGAACAAACCCAGTACCATTTTGGGTTGTTTTCTCAAATAGCCTAGAAACAGCTGTGAAAGATTGGGGGCCATCCTAAAATGGACCAAATTGTAATTTTCAGTGAGAGTAAGCCCCTTGATAGGACAAAGATCAGATAAGTGCAAACAAAAGAGATAACATTTATATAATGGTCCTCGGTCATTAGCAAAGTTGGCATTTTAAGGTGGTAAAACACAAAAGAAACCTCTGGGCCAAACCCGTGCCCCTTGTGCAGTTTGGAACTTCCCAGTTTAATGACAATGGGATCCTACTGAATGGGCAGGCTTTGAGGAGATGCAGGAGTAAAAGCAGTCAAAAAGGTCAGGACTGCTCTGTTTGTTTTTTCAAATTGTCGGAGTAAAGTTACAATATGCCACCTGGGTAAGCCCAATAGCTAAATATCCAGATAATGTACACAGTAACCACAGGGATTTCTCGGACAGATTGGAAACGAGGAAGGAGGAATTTGCTTGGGGGAAGGGAAGAGAACGAACCTGGGTTAAGCCCTCCCTAAATATGGAGAGGTTGCTCAGGGCTTGACATGAAAACGGTCTTACTTTTAATCCTCAGGACATCTCTTTGAGGAAGGTATTATTATTCCCAGAATAATAATAGGGGATGGGGGATGGCTCCAGTGACTTGCCTCTGGCATTTTCCTTCATGGATAGGCCGGTATCTGATCATTTCTGCTTCTGTTTCAGCTTTCAGTTTCATCAGCATAGTCTTTGTCAGATGGCGGAAGTTTTACATTTACAATTCTAGATTTTTCATTCTGCTGGTGTTTGCACAGCCCACTGTTGTTTGTTATATATCTACTTCACATCAAATAAATCAAGCCCTAGAAATAGTCCTAGGAGATTTCCTGGGGTAGGGGTGTGGGGCCCCTGTGATATTTCTCTTTGCAGTTTAAGAATTTGAAAGGCACAGGGTCTGAGGGGCAAGGAGAGAAAGTTCTTCCAGAGGGTTTTTTTTTTGAGACAGAGTTTTGCTCTTGTCGCCCGGGCTGGAGTGCAGTGGCGCGATTTCAGTTTACTGCAACCTCTGCCTCCTGGGTTCAAGTGATTCTCCTGTCTCAGCTTCCCAAGTTGCTGGGATTACATGCATGCACCACCACACATGGCTAAATTTTTGTATTTTCAGTAGAGACAGGGTTTCACCATGTTGGCCAGGCTGGTCTCGAACTCCTGATCTCAGGTGATCCGCCCATCTCGGCTTCCCAGAATGCTGGGATTACAGGCATGAGCCACCTTGGCTGGCACAGAGAGCCTTATCAATTCAAATCCTCACCCGCCTTCTCCCTAGGCTTTTCACTGGATGTTTGGAGGCTCACACCTGCCCTCTGACACTCCTATAATAAAGTTATTCCCAAGGCCAACAGTGCATCAGACTCACCTGGTGAATTTTCAGAAAACGGCTATTTGCTTCCAATTTACATACAGGCTCAGACCCTGAAGGTCCAGTAATTAGACTCATTGCCAAAGTGCTCTCCCTTGATTCTCAAAATCAGAAGGAACTATGAATGCATAGGAATACATACAAATTTAAAGTTATGAGAATCACTAATACATAGAAAACAATTTCAGATTTGATTACTGGTCAGGTCCACAGCTCAGTGTCATGTCAACAGTTTAAAGAGATCTTCATCATCTTCCAAATTCTAGCCCTTTGAATAGCATAGAGTTGATATCATTTATCTGTGCATTCATCATCTGCTTCTCGCCAACAGAATCAGCTCCCTGAGAGTCAGAATCTTTTCCATCCTCTTTTAGGTCAAGTTGAAAGTGTCTAGGTTAGTGTCTACATATCACAAGTACTCAGTTTTGCTGTGTGGGTGCACGAATGAATGAATGATTTTTATTTTTTGAGACTGAGTCTCACTCTATCACCCAGGCTGGAGTGAAGTGGTGTGAACTCCTGACCTCAAGTGATTGGCCTGCCTACGCCTCTCAGAGTGCTGGGATGACAGGCGTGAGCCACCATGATGGCCTGAACGAATGATTTGATTATAAAAAATTTAGTCAGCTGAGAAATACCCTAGTGCTTATCTGATCTGACCTCCTTGTTTAAGAAATGCTAAGAGGCAGCACAGAAAGCTGCCCTGGCTAGCTGAGGTCACCATTCCTGGGCTTCTCATCATACCTGCCATAGTGGCTGCAGTGGCCGCTATTAACAACTTTCTTCTCCTCTGACGCCTGGAATTTTTTTGTTTCAAATACTCAAAGGTATGTATTGCAGTATTGTTAATGGTAGCAAACACACAAAAAAACAAACAAAACAGAAAAAACCCTCTAGGAACAAAATAAAAAAATACTGACATATTCACACCATGGAATAGTATAGAGACATTACGTAAAATGAAATAAAACTGGAAAAATTGTCTTAAAGGAATTTCCATTAGGTATTGTTGAGGAAGGGGAGAGGCTGAGTAGGAGGCAGGAGTATTATGGAGGAAGGGGAGATGTTGTAGAAATTTTTTTAAACAAGAAAATTAAATAATGGTGATATTTTAAAAAATATGTATGATATATTCATTTTATGTATCTATAAAAATTGCACAATTAAATATGCTTGTATATAAGCGGAAGTTTTCTTTTATTTTTTTTTCAAATAGAGACAGGGTTTCTCCATGTTGTCAGGCTCGTCTCGAACTCCCGACCTCAGGGGATCCACCCGCCTCAGCTTTCGAAAGTGCTGGGATTATAGGTGTGAGCCACGGCGCCTGGCCAGAAGTTTTCCTTTTTAAAAAATGTGAGATGGCCAGGTGCAGTGGCTCATGCCTGTAATCCCAGCTCCTTGGGAGGCCAAGGTGGGTGGATCACTGGAGGTCAGGGGTTCGAGACCAGCCTGACCAACATGGTGAAACCTCATCTCTACTAAAAATACAAAATTAGTTGGGCATGATGGCACTTGCCTGTAATCCCAGCTACTCGGGAGGCTGAGGCAGGAGAATTGCTGGAATTCAGGAGGCAGAGGTTGCAGTGAACTGAGACTGTGCCATTGCACTCCAGTATGGGCAACAAGAGTGAAACTCTGTCTCAAAAAAAATGTGAATGCACTTGAAGTGATAAAAGAATAATGTGTAGCTTCAAATGTAGGAAATAAGGATTAAAAATAAATAAGCTAACATTTAACTCAAAATGCAGTAAGAAGAAAAATAGGGGCCGGGTGTGGTGGCTCATACTTGTAATCTCAGCACTTTGGGAGACTGAGGTGAGCGGATCACCTGACACCTGAGGTCGGAAGTTTGAAACCAGCCTGATCAACATGGAGAAACCACATCTCTACTAAAAATACAAAAAATTAGCTGGGTGTGGTGGTGCATGCCTGTAATCCCAGCTACTCAGGAGGCTGAGGCAGGAGAATTGCTTGAAATTGGGAGGCGGAGGTTGCGGTGAGCCGAGATGGCGCCATTGCACTTTAGTCTGGGGAACAAGAGCAAAACTTCCTCTCAATAAATAAATAAATAAATAAATAAATAAATAAATAAATAAAAAGAAAAACAGGGTCAAATATAAAGAAAGATGGAAATAAAAGGAAATAACTGAAAAAAATTTAAAGAGAAAATGTCTTAAAGCTAATATGAAACATTCAGCCAGGTGCGGTGGTTCATGCTTGTAATCCCAGCACTTTCGGAGGCTGAGGCTGGCGCATCACTTTAGGTCAGGAGTTTGAGATCAACCGAGATGATGAAACCCCATTTTTACTAAAACTACAAAAATTAGCTGGGTGTGGTGGTGCACGCCTTTAATCCCAGCTACTCAGGAGGCTGAGGCAGGAGGATCGCTTGAACCTGGGAGTTGTTGCTTGAACCTGGGAGATTGTCACTCTGCACTCTAGCATAGGCAACAGGGTGAGACTCCTTCTCAAAAAAAGAAAAAAATTTCATATGAAATGATAACAGTTATTATTTTGAAAGAAGGGTACAAGGCTAATTTTATTTTTCTACTTTCTGTATTTTTAAATTTTTATTTATTATTTATTTTTAAATTAAATTTTATTTTTTTTAAGATGGGGTTTCTCCTTGTTGGTCAGGCTGGTCTTGAACTCCCGACCTCAGGTGATCCGCCTGCCTCAGCCTCCCAAAGTGCTGAGATTACAGGCGTGAGCCACCGAGCCCTGCTACTTTCTGTATTTTTAAACTTTCCTGTTAGAAAATTATACATCAAAAGTAAAGAGTTCCCATGAGGTCATTCTGTCCCCAGGAGTGGAGGCTTGCTTAGCCCCTGGGTGGGTGGCTGATGCACGCTCCTCCCATCTTTGATGCCAGGACTTCCTAACCAGGGGACACCTGATTTGGGTTCTCGTCTGCCTGACTTTGCTTCTCTCCTTACTGCCCCCTTACGGTAGGCGTTTGCCAAAGTTTTGTCTTCCTTAGTTATGTCCGTGGCTAAGAGCCTTCTGGAGCCTTGATGCCCGCTCTTGTGTAGAGGATGAAAGCTGAGAAGTCAGGGACGCACTTAAAGTATCCCTGGCCTGGGGAAAGGAGCCTTCCTTCTTTCATTTACCTTGTTAATGATGCAGGCTCTGTGGATTCTACTCCCATACTTGGGCAGATAATTTGGAAGTCTACTCCTAATCTTTTATGCAGATTTTAGTTCTGGATATTTCTTCCATCCTGTCCACTCCCTCTTCCCACCCAAAATGGTGCACTATGTATGAGCCTTGCAGTAGACACCCCGCATAGTAAAGGAAAACTCGCAGGTCCCTTCATCACAGACTCCCATGGCTGGGGAAGCTGGACTTGACACAGGTGGAGTACTGGGGAGTAAGTTTTGTTGTTGTTTTTTTGGTTTTTTTTTTGAGATGAAGTCTCGCTCTGTCACCCAGGCTGGAGTACAGTGGGGTGATCTTGGCTCACTGCAACCTCTGCCTCCCGAGTTCAAACGATTCTCCTGCCTCAGCCTCCTGGGTAGCTGGGATTACAGGCGCGTGTGCCACCATGGCCGGCTAATTTTTGTATTTTTAGTAGAGACAGGGTTTCACCATGTTGGTCAGGCTGGTCTCAAACTCCTGACCTTGTGATCCACCCACCTCGGCCTCCCAAAGTGCTGGGCGTGAGTCATCGCGCCCACCCTGGACCTGGTACTTTCAGACTTTTAAATGCCAGACTGACTTAGATAGGTTAGATGCTCTGTTTGGAGACAGGGAAAGAAATCTGAAAGTTTATCCCAAATCCAGGATTCTGTGACCATCTCACTGTTTCCCAAACTTTCTTCTATTTTTTTTTTGAGATGGAGTTTTGCTTGTCGCCCAGGCTGGAGTGCAGTGGCACGATCTTGGCTCACTGCAACCTCTGCCTTCCAGGTTCAAGCAATTCCCCTGCCTCAGCCTTCTAAGCAGCTGGAATTACAGGTGTGTACCACCACACCTGGCTAACTTGTATTTTTAGTAGAGATGGGGTTTCACCATTTTGGCCAGACTGGTCTCAAACTCCTGACTTCAGCTGATCCACCTGCCTCGGCCTCCCAAAGTGCTGGGATTACAAGCATGAGTCACCTCGCCCAGCCTCCCAAACTTTCTTGATCACGGAAAACACTCACTAAAAGAACAAAAACAAAAGATAACCACACAATCAAACAAAAACAGTAGTCCCTGGCACACGGTAGGTACACAATAAATATTTTTTGAATGAATAATTGAGGTAAAGTTGTGAAATTGCAAATCAAAGAATAAAATGTAAAATCTGATTTGTTGCTAACAACTCTCCAAATCTACATGTTTCTGTCTTTCCATGTGTTTATACACAGGCACATCCTTATGCTTTGTAATATGTAAGTCTGTAAAATCATAGGTAAAATCTTTTTTTTTTTTTTTTGAGACACAGTCTCGCTCTGTTGCCCAGGCTGAAGTGCAGTGGGCTGGTCTTGGCCCACTGCACCCTCCGCCTCCTGGATTAAAGCAATTCTCCGGCTTCAGCTTCCCGAGTAGCTGGGGATTACAGGCACTCACCAACACACCCAGCTAATTTTTGTATTTTTAGTAGAGATGGGGTTTCACCATGTTGGCCAGGCTGGTCTTGAACTCCTGACCTCAGGTGATCTGCCTGCCGCGGCCTCCCAAAGTGCTGGGATTACAGGCATGAGCCACTGCGCCTGGCCCATAGGTAAAATCTTAAAAGTATTTGACAAACTGTTTAAAATAGCAGTCTTTGGGTAGAGAAAATCTGTTTTTCTCCTATTATGCTTAAATTTTAATAATGTAGTCACTGAAATACAATAGTATTAATAGTTAATTTTAATAATTGTTAATTTGATAATTATAATGATGTGATACATTTAATCATTTTAATAGCTTGAAAAAATAAGTGTGGCAAGTAAGAGTGATGATCTCTTTTTTATAACTATTTACCACTGATTTTCTTTTTCAAAACATATTTGAGAAGCAGTCACGCAATGCCTGTCTGACACAAGGCTCAGCGCTACATCTGCTGAGGACTCAGGCCTCAAGCCCACGTCTGCCCTGGAGCTCTTACATTTTCTATTCCTGTGTGACATCTTGACAGTATGAGATGGACATTATAGCTCAGGATGACAACAGAAAGTAAGTCTGGATTACTGCCGCGAGCGATGTGGGGGAAAGGCAGCCAGGCGGTCTGCAGAGAGAGGTCGGAAAGGCTGGCAGAAAAGACGAGGATTAAAAACGATTTAGCTCAATAATCCAATAGAAAATGAGCAAAAATTCCCAGGAAAGGAAATCCGAGCAGCCCTTAGACATAGGAAAAGATGCCCATCCTCGCCAAGGGGAGAGAAAGACAAGTGGAAAAACCACCAGGCTGTATCCTTGTCCATGTCCAGTGGCCCGGCAGAGAAAACCCACATGTGGGCCAGGTGCGGTGGCTCACGCCTGTAATCCCAGCACTTTGGGAGGCCGAGGCTGGCAGATCACCTGAGGTCGGGAGTTTGAGCCCAGCCTGCTCAACATGGAGACACTCCATCTCTGCTAAAAATACAAAATTAGCTGCGGGTTGTGGCGCATGCCTGTCTGTAATCCCAGCTACTTGGGAGGCTGAAGCAGGAGAATCACTTGAACCTGGGAGCTGGAGGTTGTGGTGAGCCGAGAGTGCCCCATTGCACTCCAGCCTGGGCAACAAGAGCGAAACTCTGTCTCAAATTAAAAAAAAAAAACTCACACATGGATGGAGCCTGTGAGGGCAAGGCTGTGGGACACAGGCAGGCTCCCTATGCAGCAGGTGTGACTGTCAACTGCCATGGTTTCCTGGGAAGGGAATTCAGCAGTGAGACCAAACTGAGACATGCATATTCTCAGATATAGAATTTCCAATTCTGGATTTCTACTCCCGTGCACTTGTATGGGGTTGAAATGACATCTGCACAAAGCTAGCCATTGAAACATTCTTTGTAAGAGGAAAAAGGTTAAGTTGTGAAGCTGGGGACAAACTAAATGTCCATTAAGACAGGACTGTTTCGGCCGGGCGTGGTGGCTCATGCCTGTAATCCAAGCACTTTGGAGGCCAAGGCGGGAGGATCACCTGAGGTTGGGAGTTCAAGACCAGCCTGACCAACATGGTGAAACCCCGTCTTAAAAAAAAAAAAAAGACAGGACTGTTTCAATCAGTTACAGTAGAGACATACAATGCAATATTCTATGGCTAACAAAGTCTAACATTAAAGCCGGGCGTGTTGGCTCACACCTGTAATCACAGCACTTTGGGAGACCGAGGTGGGTGGATCACCTGAGGTCAGGAGTTCAAGACAGCCTGGCCAACATGGCAAAACCCTGTCTCTACTAAAAATACAAAATAATTAGCCGGGCCTGGTGGTGCACGCCTGTAATGCCAGCTACTTGGGAGGCCAAGGCAGGAGAATCGCTTGAACCCGGGAGGCAGAGGTTGCAGTGAACCAGCCTGGGAGACAGAGTGAGACTCTGTCTCAGGAAAAAAAAAAAGTCTAAGCTTGGCTACATGCAATGGCTCATGCCTGTAATCCCAGCACTTGGGAGGCTGAATCGAGAGGATCACTTGAGCCCAGGAGTTCCAGACCAGCCTTCCTTGAGGCTGTCTCACTCTATCAACCAGGCTGGAGTGTAGTGGCATGATCTCAGCTCACTGCAACCTCTGCCTCCCGGGTTCAAGCAGTTCTGATGCTTCAGCCTCCCAAAGTTGCGGAGATTACTGGTGCCCGCCACCACGCCCAGCTAATTTTTTTTCGTTGTTGTTATATTTCTTTTTTTTTTTTGAGACAGAGTCTCACTCTGTCACCAGGCAACAGGTTGGAGGGCAGTGGTGTGATCTTGGCTCACTGCAACCTCTGCCTCCCGGGTTCAAGCAATTCTCCTGCCTCAGCCTCCCAAGTAGCTGGGACTACAGGCGCGCATCATCCCACCCAGCTAATTTTTGTATTTTAGTGGAGATGGGGTTTCACTATGTTGGCCAGGATGGTCTCAATCTCTTGACCTTGTGATCCACCCACCTCGGCCTCCCAAAGTGCTGGGATTACAGGCGTGAGCCACCATGCCCGGCTTTTTTTGTATTCCTAATTGAGACAGGGTTTCACCAGGTTGGCCAGGCTGGTCTTGAACTCCTGACCTCAGGTGATCTACCCCACTTCGACTTCCCAAAGTGCTGGGATTACAGGCGTGAGCAACTGCACCTGGCCTAGTCTTTACATTTTTTTTAACAGGCTGCAAATATTTAAACGATTTCTTATGGTCTGCCTCTAAATTAAAGGAAACCTTAATGTTTAACAACGTGATCATAATTAAGCGAGCTGAAGTACATGAAACATTCAATAAAAGCAGATGCAGCTCCTACAAATGAGAATTAAGAAGACTGTGCAGCTTGCCTGGGCGTGGTGGCTCACATGGGTAACCCCAGCACTTTGGGAGGCCAGGGTGGGTGAATCTGGAGGTCAGGAGTTCAAGACCACCTTGACCAAGATGGTGAAACCCCATCTCTACTAAAAACTACAAAAATTAGCTGGGCACAGTGGCAGGCACCTGTGATCCCAGCTACTCAGGAGGCTGAGGCAGGAGAATCGCTTGAACCTGGGCGGCAGTGGTTGCAGTGAGCTGAGATTGCACCACTTAACTATAGCCTGGACGACAGAGTGAGACTCCATCTAAAAAAAAAAAAAAAAAAGAAGACTGTGCAGCAACATGGAAAGTGACTATAATGTAACAATAATTGGTGGAATATTATCTAGATTTTGTAGAAATATAGGAAAACATATGTGTATACCGCTAGAGAGAATAAACACGGGAGGGCAATGTTTGCTGGGTGTGGTGGCTCATGCTGGTAATCGTAACACTTTGGGAGGCTGGGGTGGAAGGCTTGCCTGAGCCCAGGAGTCCGAGGCAACATGTTGAGACCCTCATCTCTACAAAAAAACTAAAAAATTAGCTTGGTGTAGTGGGTGTGCCTGTAGTTCCAGCTGCTCCAGAGGCTGAGGCAGGAGAATGGCTTGAGCCCAGGAATGTGAAGCTGCAGTGAGCTATGATTATACCACTGCATGTGCCCCCGCCCACTGGGCAACAGAGTGAGACCCTGTCTCTAAAAAAGTAATAATGATAAACATTTTTGAAAAGAATGAAATATCCTCCAAAATGTTTACAGGGATTATCTCTGAGTCAAGACATCATTTTCATTTCTTCATTATAAGTTTCTGTATTTTTCACTTTTTCTACAATGAACTTAAAAAGTTTTTCGATCAGAAAAAAACATTAAGTTAGGGAAATAATTGTAGGATTCTGTGATTCTGAGAAAACTTAGACTTGAAGCCAGGCACCATGGCTCACGCCTGTGATCTCAGTACTTTGAGAGGCCGAGGCAGGAGGGTCGCTTGAGCCATTGGGAGGCTGAGGTGGGAGGATCACTTGAGCCCAGGAGTTCAAGAGTGCAGTGAGCTATAAGATTGTGCCACTGCACTCCAGCCTGGGTGACAGAGTGAGAACCTATCTCTAAAAAAAGCCCCCAGAACAACAACAACAAAACACACATAAGAAAAGACTATAAATACTTATAACCAGAATTGTTTCATATGCAGTGAAATTTAATAGGCCAGGTTGTTAGTTCTTGAGTTTTTAGAAAATTTTTTTGTAGAGACAGGGTCTCACTATGTTGCCCACGTTGGTCTCAAACTCTTGGCCTCAAGCGATCCTCCTGCCTTGGCCTCCCAAAGTGCTGGGATTATAGGCATGAGATACCACACCTGGTCTGGTTTTCTATTATAATTTTAAAACATAAAATGTTTCATTGTTACTTGTTCTATATCTTATTATTATTAGATTTAAATGATAAATTCATATATTTTTGCTTATAGAAAAGTTTTTTTACTTAAGGCAATATAGTAAATAGAAATTTAAAATCATGCTTACATTCCATAACCTCCATATTATATTAATAATATCTTTTTTTTTTTTTTTTTGAGACGGAGTCTTGTTCTATCACCAGGCTGGAGTGCAGTGGAATGATCCCGGTTCACTGCAACTTCTGTTTTCCGGTTTCAAGCAATTCTCCTGCCTCAGCCTCCCAAGTAGCTGGGACTATAGGCACGCACCACCAGGCCCAGCCAATTTTTTTGTACTTTTAGTAGAGACGGGGTTTCACCATGTTGGCCAGGATGGTCTCAATCTCTTGCCCTCGTGATCTGCCCGCCTTGGCCTCCCAAAGTGCTGGGATTACAGGCGTTTGCCACTGCACCTAGCCATCTTTTTTTTTTTTTTTTTAAGATGGAGTCGTGCTCTTGTCATCCAGGCTGGAGTACAATGGTGTGATTTTTGGCTCACTGCAACCTCCGCCTCATGGGTTCAAATGATTCTCCTGCCTCAGCCAACTGAGTAGCTGGGATTACAGGCACCCACCACACACTCGGCTAATTTTTGTATTTTTAGTGGAGACAGGGTTTTACCATCTTGGCCAGGCTGGTTTCGAACAACTGACCTCAGGTGATCCACCAGCGTCATCCTCCCAAAGTGCTGGGATTACAGGTGTGAGCCACCACACCCGGCCAATAATACCTGTTTTTCATACAAAAGTATAATCAACTCACGCTTGATTGCATATTAAAAAAAAATCTAACTTGTGCTACTAGTTTGACAAGCATTACACCATATTGGAAGCAAGAAGAATGCTTTCTAAGTGACCAGCTGTTATACTTTAGAACTGAATCAAACCTGTTTTTCCAGCTTATAAGTATGAAAATGAAAGTACAACTTAAAAATTAGGTCAAGTAATTAATCCTGGTGAAATAATGTTTTCTTTCCATGTGAGCATGTATTTCACCAACCAGTTGACACTGAGGTTTAAACCACGTAGGATTATCCATCAGTTTAAGAAACTTAACATCCAGCTGAGCTAACCCGTACAAGGCCAGGCATGAGCCACCACACCTGGGCAAAATGATTCATTTTGATCTGGGTTCACAGAGAATTCTGATTTCCTGATGATGACTCTGTTTTTAGTATAATCATGGATTACTGCTTAAATAAATATTTACATATATGTATGCATTAATGGCTGGCCACAGTGTCTCAGGCTTGTAATCCCTGTATTTTGGGAGGCTGAGGAGAATGGATCACTTGAGGCCAGGAGTTTGAGACCAGCCTGGCCAACATGGTAAAACCCTGTCTTTACTAAAAATACAAAAATTAGCCGGTTGTGATGGCGCATGCCTCAGCTGCTTGGGAGGCTGAGGCAGGAGAATTGCTTAAACCCTGAAGGCAGAGGTTGCAGTGAGTTGAAATAACACCACTGCACTCCAGCACGGGTGACAGAGAGTGAGACTCTGTCTCAAAAAATATATATATATAACTTTTGGCCGGGCATGGTGGCTCACGCCTATAATCCAAGCACTTTGGAGGCCAAGGCGGGCAGATCACCTGAGGTCGGGAGTTCAAGACCAGCCTGACCAACATGGTGAAACCCCGTCTTTAAAAAATAAATAAATAAATAAATATATATATATATAACTTTTATGAAAAAAATAATTTTTCCAAAACAAAAAAATTTGGTGAAGAGTAGCATTTTTGATTTTTTTCCTTGCTAATCCCTCTAGTGCCTTGCTTTATAGAAGGTGTCTAGATTCACATAGCAGCTTCTATATTTAATTTGTTGTGATAGCATATGTCGCACAGCCTCTGGAAAACCACACTGTACTTGTGATTGACTGTGAGTGAAAATGACAAATAAAGGCTTAGTATTCTTTATTATTATCAAATAATCTTAATCTTGTGCACTCCCTGAAAGGGATGTTAGATCCCTCTCACCAGGATTCCCTGGACCACACTTCGGAAACTGCTGGGTTGGAGGTAAAAGTAAAAAGACATATATGTGCATTAAAATGTTAATAGTCGTTATTGCTGGTTGCTAGGATCTCAGGTGATTTTTCCGTTTTGCTTTTCTATATTTTTCTAGTGTTTTTCTTTTTCTTTTCTTTTCTTTTTTTTTTTTTTTGAGATAGAGTCTTGGTGTGTCACCCAGGCTGGAGTGCAGTGGTGAGATCTTGGCTCATTGCAACCTCCACCTCCCAGGTTCAAGCGATTCTCCTGCCTCAGCCTCCCAAGTAGCTGGGATTTCAGACGTGCACCACCAGGCCCAGCTGATTTTTGTATTTTTAGTAGAGATGGTGTTTCATCATGTTGGCCAGGCTGGTCATGAACTCCTGACCTTGTGATCCACCCTCCTCGGCCTCTCAAAGTGCTGTGATTACAGGCGTGAGCTGCCACTCTCAGCCTTTTCCTAGTGCTTTTCTGTGAACATGTTCTATGTATATAATACACTAAATAACATCAAAATAAAATAAACTTAATTAACATATCAGTTAATTCATTCAGCCACTCAGTATCGATCCTGCTGGGGTTACTTCCTTACCACCTTCTTCTCTTTAGAAGAAAAAACCTGGTGCTCACTTCGGCAGCACATATGCTAAAATTGGAACGTTACAGATAAGATTAGCATGGCCCCTGCGCAAGGATGATACGCAAATTCATGAAGCGTTCCATATTTTTAGAAGAAAAAGCCTGAAGTCCAGGGAGCAAAACCAGCCTGGCATTACAAGGAGCAATTGCTCAGTGAGCTGATAAATGTGAAAAGCATTTTGCAAAGGATAAAGCCTTAAAAATATATTAATAGTATCATAGGTCTAAGTGGGTCATTTTCCTTTCCTTGGGTGAATTCCAAGATGTGTGGCACGGCACAGCTTTGCCAATAGCTGGAAACGTGCCCATTGGCAGGCTACTGCCACTGTCTGGGTCTCACCTCTGCCACTACACTGTGGGAGCAACTATATTGACAAGCAATGGACATGGCTGTGCGCCAATACAAATTTGCTTAAAGTCACTGCAATTGGAATTTTATGTAATTTTCACATGTCACAAAATACTATTTTCCTTTTAATTTTTTTCCAACCATTAAAAAAAGAAAACCATTCTTGCCAGGTGCAGTGGCTCACGTCTGTAATCCCAACACTTTGGGAGGCTGAGGTGGGAAGATCACCTGAGGTCAGGAGTTCCAGACCAGTCTGGCCAATATGGTGAAACCCCATCTCTACTAAAAATACAAAAATTAGCTGGGCATGGTGGTGTGTGCCTGTAATCCCAGCTACTCTGGAGGCTGAGCCAGGAGGATGGCTTGAACCTGGGAGGCGGAGGTTGCAGTGAGCCTGGATTGTGCCACTGCACTCCTGCCTGGGAGATAGAGCAAGAACAAACAAACATTCTTAACTCATAGGTCATGCAAAGTGGGTAGTTTACAGAAAATTCTGATTTCCCGATGACTGTGTTTTTAGTATAATCGTAGGTTACTGCTTAAATATTTATATCTATACGTGGATTAACGGCCGGGTGTGAAGGCTCACGCTTGTAATCCCAGCACTTCAGGAAGCTGAGGCGGGTGGATCACGAGGTCAGGAGTTCAAGACCAGCCTGGCCAACATGGTGAAACCCTGTCTCTATTAATAATACAAAAATTAGCCAGGCATGGTGGCCTGCACCTGTGATCCCAGCTACCCGGGAGGCTGAGGTGGGAGAATCTCTTGAACCCCGGAGGCAGAGGTTGTAGTGAGCCAAGATGGCATCACTGCACACCAGCCTGGGCAACAGAGTGAGTCTGGGTCTCAAAAAAAAAAAAAAAAAAAAGGAAAAAAAAGCAATAAAATAACGTAACTTTTATGAAAAAAATTTTCCAAAACAGAAAATTTAGTGAAGAGTAACATTTTTGACTTCATTTTTCTTGCTAATCCCTCTAATGCCTTGCTTTACAGAAGATGGCTAGATACACACAGCAGCTTCTACATTTATTTTGTAAATGACAAATAAAGGCTTAGTATTATTTATTTATTTATTTATTTTGAGACGGAGTTTTGCTTTTGTTGCCCAGGCTGGAGTGTAATGGCGTGATCTTGGCTCACCACAACCTCTGCCTCCTGGGTTCATGGGATTCTCCTGCCTCAGCCTCCCAAGTAGCTGGGATTACAGGCATGCACCACCACCCCCAGCTAATTTTGTATTTTTAGTCGAGATGGGTTTTCTCCCTGTTGGTCAGGCTGGTCTTGAACTCTCAGGTGATCCGCCCGCCTCAGCCTCCCAAAGTGCTGGGATTATAGTCATCAGCCACCGCAACCAGCCAGTATTATTTATTATTATGAAATAGTATTACTTTTGTGAACTTCCTGAAAGAATGTTCCTGAATAGTTGGCAGACAGCAATTCTAGGGTTCTCTCCTAAAAGATATGGAAAGGGGCCGGGTGTGGTGTCTCACGCCTGTAATCCCAGCACTTTGGGAGGCCGAGGCAGGTGGATTGCGAGGTCAAGAGATCGAGACCATCCTTGCAAACATGGTGAAACCCTGTCTCTACTAAAAATACAAAAATTAGCCATGTGTTTGGCACACACCTGTACTCCCAGCTACTTGGGAGGCTGAGGCGGAAGAATCGCTTGAACCCAGGAGGCACGGGATGCAGTGAGCTGAGACTGTGCCACTGTGCTCCAGCCTGGTGACAGAGCAAGACTCTGTCTCAAAAAAAAAAAAAAAAAAAGACAAAGAAAAAAAGATATGGAAAGGATGGCAGAAGACGAAGGGAGGAGATGGATCTCCAATCCAGTGTTTTGCCGTATTCATTGTTTGTGTGCTACCTTCACAATTTCTGCCAAATCTAAGGATTCGGTGTTTTACTTAATATGCCTACAGGTAAAACAATTTAACTCATGTCCTTTCCTTTATACAAATTTATTTTCGCAGGAAACTTTATATATTACTGTTATGAATGGAGAACTTAGTATTCATTATCATACATAGAAGGTAATGACACAAATAAATTACAAACAACAAAATTCTAGGCCAGATATGGTGGCTCACACCTGTAATCCCAGCACTTTTTTTGGGAGGCTGAGTTGGGAGGATCGTGTCATCCCAAGAGTTCAAGACCAGCCTGGGCAATAAAGTGAGATCCTATTTCTACAACAATGACAAAAAGTTAGCCAGGTGTGGTGGCACACATCTGTAGTCCTAGTTACTTGGGAGGCTGAGGCGAGAGAATCCCTTGACCTCAGGAGTTGGAGGTTGCAGTGAGCTATGATTGCACCACTGCACTCCAGCCTACGAAACAGAGCAAGGCTCTATCTCAAAACATAAACAAATAATGACTAGGCACAGTGGCTCACGCCTGTAATCTCAGCACTTTGGGAGGCCGAGGTGGGCAGATCATGAGGTCAGGTGTTCGAGACCAGCCTGGCCAACGTAGTGAAATCCCATATCTACTAAAAATACAAAACTTATCAAGGCGTGGAGGCAGGCACCTGTAATCCCAGCTACTTAGGAGGTTGAGGCAGGAGAATCGCTTCAACCCAGGAGGCAGAGGTTGCAGTGAGCCAAGATCGCGCCATTGTACTCCAGTCTGGGCAACAGAGTCAGACTCCGTCTCAAAATAATAAATAAATAAATAAATAAAATTAAATTCTAGGTAAGCACACTAACCTGCTACAGGCGCTGCAGCTGAGGCTTGCTGTCTGTTAAACATTGGAAATTAGTAAGTGTCGAGAGGTGATAAAGATCTATTAGCACCAAACAGAGATTTTTCTCCTTAATGTAATCTGAAAGACTGAAGCTGAACCCCTGTAGCATTATTTATTATTATTATTATTATTTTTAGTTTTTTGAGATAAGGTCTTGCTCTCCTGCCTCAGCCTCCCGAGAAACTGGGATTACTGACGCGCATCACCATGCCCAGCTAATTTTTGTATTTTAGTAGAGATGAGGTTTCACCATTTGCTGAGGCTGGTCTCAAACTCCTGGACTCAAGCGATCCTCCTCCCACGGCCTCCCAAAGTGCTGGGATTACAGGCGTGAGCAACCACACCAGGCCCTATAGCGTTATTTAATGCCACCTCCATGTACCACCTAAATATCTAGTTTATGAACAATAATAATCTTCAGACCATGCTTTGGAGCCATTCCTCATTTTGGGGAATCTGGCTCTGCCAGAGTTTCTCAAAGCATTTTTCCGTAATAGGCATTAAACTGATCTCCTAATCCAAGATTTTTTTTCAATCCTTATGAATTGAATGAAGAACAGTTTCACTTTTTTACTACCAAAGATTGTTTACCACTAACTTACCTAAAATTAAAATATGGTTTTAATGCCCATTTGCTTTAGGGCAGATGGGAAGGTTATAAAACCTCTCTGAATGAATCCAAGAGAAGAAAAAAAGGATCGGATTTAAGGACGAAATGAGAATTCCTAATGAGCTTTTTGTTTTGTTTGGGTGACATATCTATCATTAGGCTTAGAAAGTTCATTTGCCACCTTATTTCTATGAGTTTTTGAGTCCCTTCCATATTATTTTTCTGCATTGGGGCTTTTTTTTTTTAGATGGAGTCTCACCCTTGTTGTCCAGGCTGGAGTGCAGTGGCGTGATCTTGGCTCACTGCAACCTCTGCCTCCTGGGTTCAAGAGATTCTCCTGCCCCAGCCTCCCAAGTAGCTGGGATTACAGGCGTGCGCTACCACACCCGACTAATTTTGTATTTTTAGTAGAGACAGCATTTCACCATGTTGGCCAGGCTGGTCTCAAATTTCTGACCTTGTGATCCGTCTGCCTCGGCTTCCCAAAGTGCTAGGATTACAGGCATGAGCCCCGGCGCCTGGCCACATTGGGGCTTTTAGAATTGGATGTACCGTCTGAGAATTCTACTCTATTTCAATTGTAGGGCTAAAGAATGTGGGGTTGTCCTCACTTCGGCAGCACATATACTAAAATTGGAATGATACAGAGAAGATTAGCATGGCCCCTGCGCAAGGAGGACACGCAAATTCGTGAAGCGTTCCATATTTTTTCTAAAAAAAAAAAAAAAAAAGAATGTGAGTTTTTTTCGCCTCTAG
>CAUYLG010038584.1:0-27196 GCA_963573385.1 Cacajao melanocephalus
CTCCCACCAACAGTGTAAAAGTGATCCTATTTCTCCATATCCTCCCCAGCATCTTGTTGTCTCCAGTTTTTTTAATGATCACCATTCTAACTGGCATGACATGGTATCTCAATGTGGTTTTGATTTGCATTTCTCTAATGACCAGTGATGACGAGCATTTTTTCATATGTTTGTTGGCTTCATATATGTCTTCTTTTGAAAAGTGTCTGTTCATATCCTTCACCCTCTTTTGGATGGGTTTTTTTTTTTTTCTTGTAAATCTGTAGATTCTGGATATTAGCCCTTTGTCACATGGGTAAATGGCAAAAATTTTTTCCCATTCTGTTGGTAGCTGCTTCACTCTAATGATTGCTTCTTTTGCTGTACACAAGCTCCGGAGTTGAATTAGATCCCATTTGTCTATTGTGGCTTTTGTTGCCATTGCTTTTGGTGTTTTAGTCATGAAGTCCTTGCCTATGCCTATGTCCTGAATGGTTTTGCCTAGGTTTTCTTCTAGGGTTTTTATGGTGTTAGGTTTTATTTTTAAGTCCTTCATCCATCTGGAGTTAACTTTAGTGTAAGTCCTTCATCCATCTGGAGTTAATTTTAGTGTAAGGTGTCAGGAAGGGGTCCAGTTTCTGCTTTCTGCACATTGGTAGCCAATTTTCCCAACACTGTTTATTAAACAGGGAATCCTTTCCCTGTTGCTTTTTTTGGTCAGGTTTGTCAAAGATCAGATGGTTGTAGATGTGTGGTGTTGCTTCTGAGGCCTCTGTTCTGTTCCATTGGTCTGTGTCTCTGTTTTGATACCAGTACCATGCTGTTTTGATTACTGTTGCCTTGTAGTATAGCTTGAAGTCTTGCAGCGTGATGCCACCAGCTTTCTTCTTTTTGCTTAGGATTGTCTTGCCTGTGCGGGCTCTCTTTTGGTTCCATATGAAGTTTAATGTGTTTTTTTCCAGTTCTGTGAATAAGGTCATTGGTAGTTTGATGGGGATAGTGTTAAATCTATAAATTCCTTTGGGCAGTATGGCCATTTTCACAATACTGATTCTTCCTAACCATGAGCATGGAATGTTTTTCCGTCTGTTTGTGTCCTATCTTATTTCCTTGAGCAGTGGTTCGTAATTCTCCTTGAAGTCCTTTGCATCCTTTCTTAGTTGTAAAAATTCCTAGGTATTCTATTCTCTTTGTAGCAATTGTGAATGGGAATTTGCTTATGATTTGGCTCTCTTTTAGTCTGTTATTGGTGTATAGGATTTCTGCACATTGATTTTGTATTCTGAGACTTTGCTGAAGTTGTTTATCAGTGTTAGGAGATTTTGGGTTGAGATAATGGGGTCTTCTAAATATACAATCGTGTCATCTGCAAGTAGAGACAATTTGACTTCTTCCTTTCCTAATTGAATAACCTTTATTTCTTTTTCTTGCCTGATTGCTCTGGCTAGAACTTCCAATATTATATTGAATAGGAGTGGTCAGAGAGGGCATCCTTGTCTAGTGCTGGATTTCAGAGGGAATGCTTCAAGTTTTTGCCCACTCAGTGTGATATTGGCTGTGGGTTTGTCATACGTAGCTTTTATTATTTTGAGATATGTTCCATCGATAACTAGTTTATTGAGAGTTTTTAGCATAAAGGGCTGTTGAATTTTGTTGAAGGCCTTCTCTGCATCTATTGAGATAATCACGTGGTTTTTGTCTTTGGTTCTGTGTATGTGGTGGATTACATTTATGGACTTGTATATGTTGAACCATCCTTGCATTCCTGGGATGAAGCCTACTTGATTGTGATGGACAAGCTTTTTGATGTGCTGTTGCAATCGGTTTGCCAGTATTTTATTGAAGATTTTTGCATTTATGTTCATCATGGATATTGGCCTGAAGTTTTTTTCTTGTTGTCGAGTCTCTGTTGGGTTTTGGTATTAGGATGATGTTGGTCTCATAAAATGATCTGGGAAGGATTCCATCTTTTTGAATTGTTTGGAATAGTTTCCGAAGGAGTGGTACCAGCTCCTCTTTGTATGTCTGGTAGAATTCGGCTGTGAACCCATTTGGACCTGGGCTTTTTTTGGTTGGTAGATTCTTGATTGCTGCCTCAACTTCAGCCCTTGTTATTGGTCTATTCAGGGTTTCAACTTCTTCCTGGTTTAGGCTTCGGAGGGTGCAAGTGTCCAGGAATTTATGCATTTCTTCCAGTTTTACTGGTTTATGTGCATAGAGTTGTTCATAGTAATCTCTGATGGTGTTTGTATTTCTGTGGAATCGGTGATGATATCCCCTTTATCATTTTTTTTCCCTTTATCATTTTTTATTGCATCTATTTGATTCTCTCTTTTCTTTTTTATTAATCTGCCTAGTAGCCTCTATTTTGTTGATCTTTTCAAAAAACCAGCCCCTGGTTGTATTGATTTTTTGAAGGTTTTTCTTGTGTCTCTATCTTCATCAGTTCTGCCCTGATCTTAGTTATTTCTTGTCTTCTGCTAGCTTTTGAATTTTTTTGATCTTGCTCCTCTAGCCCTTTCAATTCTGATGATAGGGTGTCAATTTTAGATCTTTCCTTGCTTCTCATGTGGGCATTTATTGCTGTAAATTTCCCTCTAGACACTGCTTTAAATGTGCCCCAGAGATTCTGGTACATTGTGTCTCTGTTCTCATTGGTTTTGAAGAAAATCTTTATTTCTGCCTTTGTTTCATTGTTTATCCAGTCAACGTTTAAGAGCCAGTTATTCAGTTTCCATGAAGTTGTGTCATTCTGAGTTAGTTTCTTAATCCTGAGCTCTAATTTGATTGCACTGTGATCTGAGAGACTGTTTGTTATGATTTCCATTCTTTTGTATTTGCTGAGGAGTGATTTACTTCCAATTATCTGGTTAATTTTAGAGTAGGTGCAATGTGGTGCTGAGAAGAGTGTATATTCCGTGGATTTGGGGTGGTGAGTTTTGTAGATGTCTATTAGGTTTGCTTGGTCCAGATCTGAGTTCAAGTCCTGGATATCCTTTAATTTTCTGTCTTGTTGATCTGTCTAATATTGACAGTGGAGTGTTAAAGTCTCCCACTATTATTGCATGGGAGTCTGTGTCTTTGTAGGTCATTAAGAACTTGCTTTATGTACCTGGGTGCTCCTGTATTGGGTGCATATATATTTAGAATTGTTAGCTCTTCTTGTTGTACTGATCCTTTTACCATTATGTACTGCCCTTCTTTGTCTCTTTTGATCTTTGTTGGTTTAAAGTCTATTTTATCAGAGGCTAGGATTGCAACTCCTGCTTTTGTTTTTCTCTCCATTTGCATAGTAAATCTTCATCCATCCTTGGCAAGTCTGTGTCTTTTGATTGGGGCATTTAGCCCATTTACATTTAAGGTTAATATTGTTATGTGTGAATTTGATCCTGCCATTTGATGCTTGCTAGATGTTTTGCCTGTTAGTTGACACAGTTTCTTCATTGTGTTGATGGTCTTTACCATTTGGAGTGGCTAGTACTAGATTTTTCTTTTTTCTGGAGTGACTGGTATTGGTTTTTCCTTTCTATGTTTAGTGCTTCTTTCAGGACCTCTTGTAAAGCAGGCTTGGTGGTGACGAAATCTCTCAGCAATTGCTTGTTCATAAATGATATTTCTCTTTCACTTATGTAGCTTAGTTTGGCTGGATATGAAATTCTAGGTTGAAAGTTCTTTTCTTTAAGGATGTTGAATATTGGCCCCCACTCTCTTCTGGCTTGTAGGGTTTTTGCTGAGAGATCTGCTGTGAGTCTGATGGGCTTCCCTTTTTGGGTAACCCGACCTTTCTCTCTGGCTGTCCTTAGCATTTTTTCCTTCATTTCCACCCTGGTGAATCTGACGATTATGTGCCTTGGGGTTGTTCTTCTTGAGGAATATCTTTGTGTTCTCTGTATTTCCAGGACTTGAATGTTGGCCTGCCTTGCTAGGTTGGGGAAGTTCTCCTGGATAATATCCTGAAGAGTGTTTTCCAGCTTGGATTCATTCTCTCTGTCAGATTCATGTACACCTATCAAATGTAGATTAGGTCTTTTCACATAATCCCATATTTCTTGGAGGCTTTGTTCATTTCTTTTCACTTTTTTTTTCTCTAATCTTGTTCTCTCATTTTATTTCATTGAGTTAATCTTCAGTCTCTGATATCCTTTCTTCTGCTTGGTTGATTCAGCTATTGAAAGTTGTGTATGTTTGTGAAGTTCTCGTATTGTGTTTTTCAGCTCCATCAAGTCATTTATATTCTTCTCTAAGCTGTTTATTCTCGTTAGCTTTTTGTCAAACCTTTTTTCAAAGTTCTTAGTTTCTTTGCATTGGGTTAGAACATGTTCTTGTAGCTCAGAGATGTTTGTTATTATCCACCTTTTGAAGCTTGTTTCTGTCAATTCATCAGACTCATTCTCCATCCAGCTTTGTTCTCTTGCTGGTGTGGAGTTGTGATCCCTTGGAGGAGGAGAGTTTTTCTGGTTTTTGGTGTTTTCATCTCTTTTGCACTGGTTTCTTCCCATCTTTGTGGTTTTATCTACCTGTGGTCTTTGCAGTTGGTGACTTTCAGATGGGGTCTCTAAGTGGCCCTCCTTTTTGTTGATGTTGAAGTTATTTCTTTGTTTTTCTTAGTTTTCCTTCTAACAGTCAGGCCCCTCTGCTATAGGACTGCTGGACGTCCACTCCAGACCCTGCTTGCTTGGGGATCAGCTGTGGCGGCTACAGAATAGTAAGGGTTGCTGTTAGTTTCTTCCTCTGTTATCTTTGTCCCGGAAGGGTACTCGCCATATGTCAGCCTGAGCTCTCCTTTATGAGGTGTCTCTTTGGATATATGGGGGTAGGGGAGCTGTTTGAGGAGATAGTCTGTCCCTTATGGGAGCTCAAGTGCTGAGCAGGGAGTTCTATTTTTGCATTCAGAGCTGCTGGGCAGGTATGTTTACGTCTGCTGTAGCAGATCTCATAACTGCCTTTTTTACCAGGTTCTCTGCCCTGGGAAGGTGGGGCTTTGTTTATAAGTTCCTGACGTGCTACTGCTTTTTTTCAGAGATGCCCTGCACAAAAAGTAGGTAGTCTAGTGAGAGTCTGCCAGCAGAGGCATTGCTGAGCTGCTGTGGGCTCTGCCCAGCTGCTTTGTGATCTTCCTTGCAGTTTTGTTTTCAGAGGCACAGTTGGAATTACTTCAGTAATGGTTGTCTGCCTTAGTAATGGCGACTGCCTCAGTAATGGCGAACAGCCCTGGTAGTGGTGAACTGCCTTGGTAATGGCTGACACCCTTTCTCCCAAGTCCAGCTGCGCTTGTTGTGAAACTCAATCCAGGGCATTCAGATTGCTGGTCTTTGTGGGGGACTGACCTGCTGAGCCAGATCACCTGGCTCCCTTTTTCAGCCCCCTTTTTTTTAGTTGAATAGATGGCTCTGTCTCCCAGGTGTTCCAGGCACGAGTTGAAACGGCCACCCAGATTTGTGTGAGTTTCTGTGCAGAGATCCGTGGCACTGGCTGAAACAGCTGTGCTGCAAACTTGTGGCGCTTTTCAGCCCGGGAATCTCCTAGTCTGTGCGCAGTAAAAACTCGTTTGGAAGTGCGGTGATCACTCACCCTCTGCCTTGGTCTCTCTGGGAACTGCACTCCAGAGCTGTTCCTATTCAGCCATCTTTGATCTCCTCCTCTGAGACAGCTTCCTTATGATCTTCTTTGCTGTTTGGGCTTCTTTTTGTTAATGTTCCAGTGAGCTTTAGAATAGTTTCTTTTTAATACTGTGAAAAATTGTATGCGTCATTTGATAGGGATAATACTGGATCTGTAGATTGCTTTGGGCAGTATGGACATCAGTTCTTGCAACACATGAGCATGGAATGTTTTTCCATTTGTGTCATCTGTGATTTCTTTCAGTGGTGTTTTGTATTTCTACTTGTAGAGATCTTTCACCTTCTTGGTTAGATGTATTCCTGTGTATTTTATTTTTTTTTGTGGCTATTGTAAATGGGATTGTTTTCTTGATTTGGCTCTTAGCTAGTGTTATTGGTGTATAGAATTGCTACTGATTTTTATACGTTGATTTTATATGCTGAGACTTTGCTGAAGTCATTTATCAGGTCTGAAAGACTTTGGGCAAAATCTAGCGATTTCTAGTTATGGAATCATATCCTAAGTGAAGAGAGGTAATTGATTTTATGTTTTTCTATTTGGATGCCCTTTATTTCTTTCTTTTGCCTGATTGCTCTGCCTGGGACTCCCAGTACTATATTGAATAGGAGTGATGAGAGTGGACATCATAGATGACTCTTACTATTTTGAGGTATGTTCTTTTGATACTTATTTTGTTGAGTGTTTTCATCATAAAGGGATGTTGGATATATTAAATGTTTCTTCTGCATCTATTGAGATGATTCTATGGTTTTGTTTTTAATTCTATTAATGTGGTGAATCACATTTATTGATTTGCAAATGTTGAACTATCTTTCCATTCCAGGAGTAAAGCTACTTGATTGTGGTGAATTAACTTTTTGATATGCTGTTAGATTTGGTTTACTGGTATGTTTTTGAGGATGTTTATTTTTATGTTAATCAGGGATATTGGCCCGTAGTTTTCTTTTTTTGTTGTGTTTTTGCAAGGTTTTGGGATCAGAATGACACTGGTTTACTAGAATGAGTTAGGAAGAGAGGAGCTCCCTCCTTATTTTTTGGAAGAATTTCAGTGTTATTGGTACCACCTCTTCTTTATATGTATGATAGAATTCAGCTGTAAATTCATCTGGTCTAGGACTCTTTTTTGATTGGTAGTTTTTTTTTTAATTATAGATTCAATTTTGTTATTCATTATTGATATGTTTGGGATTTTACTTCCTCTCTTCTCTTGAAGGATGTGTAGTCTTTCATTCTGTGTGTGTGTGTGTGTGTGTGTGTGTGTGTGTGTAGAGTGTTGACTCTAAAGATTTTTAACTTATTAAAGTCTAACATTAATAACTACCTACATTAATAACTATTTATCTTCTAAAATAAGTAAGGACCTTAGAATGTTTTTATTTGGTGTACCTTGTTCTTAATTTATATAATTTTAGCATATTTTAATTCTACATGTATTTTAAACTCAACAAAATATTACTAACCTTATGTCACATTTTTTACCTTTTACCTGCTCTTTATTTTCTTTCATCTTTGACAATTCTTGAGATCCTTTTCCTTCTGCCCAAAGAACATCTTTTTGTACTTATGTTAGTACAGACCTGATAGTGACTAATTCCTTTGATGTTTTATGTCTAAAAGTGTCTTAATTCTGCTTTTATTCTTCAATAATATTTTTTTACTGAATATAGAATTGTGAGTCTACAATTTTAAAAGGTTATTTGCTTCTGTTGACTTTGACCTTATACTATGTTTGTTGAGATGTCAGCTGTTAGTTCTTTTGTTGCTGGCTTTAAAGGTTTTTTTCTGGCTACTCTTATAATTATCTTTTTTCTTGGTCTGGAAATTTTTAATATAATGTGTATAGATATAGGTTTCTTGTTTATCTTGCTTGAAGTGCTTAAAACTATCCTGCCCAGTAACCTAATGTGTATAATTTTGAACATTTTTAGCCAGTATATTTGCAAATATTGTTCTTGTTTTTCTCCTCTCCTGGCCTGGAATATTTATCTTACATGTAATTGACCATTGGCCATCTCTTATTCTTTGAAATTTTACTAATTTTTTTCTCCTTCTGTGTCCTTCATTTTTTTTTTTTTTTTTTTACAGTTTCCAGTTCTTGGTCAAAACTGTCCATTTTTAATCCTTTTTTGTGTGAATTTCTTTAAATTTAAATGTTATTTAAATGTCCTGTATTTCAAGACACTCACGACTGAAGACTCTGTGTCTCCGTTTATATTGTCCAATGTCACTAATGTTGCATGGTCTACTATGTACCTTCTTATTTTATAATGTGTGCTAGGCATTTTGTCTGAAAAGTATTAAATTATTTGAACTCTGGGAAGATGTTATTTTTCTTTAGGAAAGATTTACACTTGGCCTATGAAGACTAATACTACAGAATGCCTTGAAGCATTGGCACTCTGTGATTACCTCAATCTAATTCCAGGGATTGGGAGTATTTTCTTCTGAGCTGTAATATTGATGAAGGCTGTATAATTCTGCATTCATCTGGGAACATTACCCAAAGAGAATGGTTACACCAGACTTATCCCCAATTGGGAGGCTTTGAACTCCAAATCCTTTTCTTTTAGCCCATTAGGCTGTCAAAAGGCATTTCCCAGCTTGTCAGTGACACCTCTGGAATCAGGAAAGCAAATAAAACAAAACAACATAACACAAACAAGAACACCCAAAAATTAATGACCCCAAACACCGGACTGATTAACAAGGGAAACATGGGAGCAATGAAGAGTGCAACCTTACCATTTTTAAAGTCACTTAAACCATAGACGTGTGGGGTTTGCAGGGTATTTGTTTACAGGATATAGTTTTAGGAAAAGTCTTTTTCTTTTCAGACAAGTAAGATGTTGTAGAATATCAGGATTTTTAAAAGTGAGTGATAGATATATTGCAGTTGATGCTACTAACTCAGAAGCTAGGAGGTCTCCAGAGTCACTCCTGAATGGTAATGATGAGTTATGCAGTGCATATTGCTCTTGTTGTAGTTGAAAACTGAAGGCTCAGGAATACTGCGGGCAGCCACAAAAGGAGTGCTTACATGTCAGGATCCAGAGAAGAATTCTGTGGAATTGACACAGAACTTGAAATTATCATTCTAGGTTACACTACAGTAGTACCAGGTAAATATTGATCATTTAACTTTTTAAATAATGGATTTAAAATGATTTATTATCAATATTAGCTATAAAACAAAGATGTGCTACTTGGTCTACTGTTCCTGCATCCTGTCAGATGATAATCCTCTTATAAAAATGATGATTTATACGAAGAAGGGCTGTCCATGCCATCCGCTGCTACAAGGAAATAGTAGGGTTCACAGGGCATCCAAAAGGTTCTCTGCTAATATTTACAACATGGTCCTAAGAAAAGGCGAGAGCAAAAGGCATCAGCTATGTAGTGACAAAAGCAAGAGCAAGCAAAGTTCAGACAAGTGGCCCATTTCTGCTGCCATTCAGAGCTATCTCTAAATGTCATGAGGGTATGTCATTTTCACTATTTATAATCTTCAAAATTTTAGTGGATTTTTTTTTCTGGCTTTCCAGAACTAGAAGTTTTTCCTGTGTTGAAGAACATTTTTCATCTTATGAACTCCTGATGAAGAAACAAGGTCTAAATGAGGATTTTCTTATGCCTCTAAGAGGTTAGACACAAACATGTGACCTACGTTTTGCTTATCAAAAGAAATAACCAGGAACTTTCAAATAGAAACTAGTGACTCAGAGAAAGAGGGATAAGCGAGGAGTAGCAAACAGATTTCCAGTGGTATTGTTGGCAAAACTGGCACTATCTCTGTTTTGTATCTCTAGTGGCTGCAGCACAAGGCATGATGTCACATGTTCATTGCTGTTTTTGCTATCTGGTTCTGTAGAGTGACTGTGATGCTGGTTACCTAAATTCTAGTGGTTCTTGCCTGTTTTCAGGACCCAGTTTTCTAGTCTTTTTCACCCTGTGCTTTGTGAGCTACCAACATTGCTTCTAATTCTCTCACCTTAAATCAGCCAGAAGTGTTTTGATTACAGTTATGGCTTATGAGTAGTATAATCATCATCATAATTATCATCTTCATCACCTTTAATAGCTAAAATTTACTGAATATTTAAGGTGTGCTAGACACCCTGTTAAACACTTCATGGACATTCAAAAATGTCTTTAGCAAAAAATGGTCTCTCCACAATTCTGACAAGTAGTTGTAATAATTATCCTTATTTTACTTTTGAAAAACTGAGGCTTGAAAAATTTAAAGAATTTGACCAAAGTTAATACCAGCACAAAAGCTGGGATTTAAACCAAAGCACGTTTATTCCCCACACTGAACTGTTTCCCTTATTAGTAGTATCATTGATGTTATTATTGAACTTCCTTTAACAAACTGTATTATTTCTAATCATCTTACCTTAGGTTATCCTATTACTATAATAATATTTCATCAGCCTTCTTTTGTAAATTAGAAAACAGAAAATAACTGCATTGCTTAAGGTTGCAGTTAGTAGATATTAAAGACTGAGGTTAAACCTCAATCTTTTGACTTTTATTACACTAGCAAAATTCTAAAATAATTGTACTCCAATTTCGAGTACAGAGACTACCTCAATAACAGTAATCACACTGTGTGACACTGAAAAAATCAAAGGCTATGCTTGTTTCAGTTAGGTTTGTATTTCCCCCAAATCTCCAATGTTAATAGGCTTTTATTAAATATTTGGTGGGATGAGAAATGGAATCATGTGACATCATATCTCTTAACCTTAAAGACATCATACTGTTGGTAATTGTAGTTTTCTCCTATTTTCAACATGTAAAAATCTGACTTCTCTGAAAATCACCCCATTCACTTTGTCCTCGTTGAAAAGTAGTACATGATGCTAAAAGGCAAACCCTTTCAAAAGGAAAAAATGTAATATTAAATTGTGACTAGGAAAAAATATATCTACAGGGGTAGGTTCATGGCAGCTCTATTTTATACTAGTGAAAAAATGCAGATAACTTAGAATTTCTGCATGAATTACCAGAATAATCTCCCTTTATTTTATTTATGAATATTATACATTTTCTATTATTTATTAAATACATTACCTTATTTAAATATCATTTGTAAGTCTTGCATTCAAATCTTTATAGTAGTGACAAGCTCAGACCCCTGGAGTCAGCTTGACCTCTTTCCCTTGCGCCTCTCCTGCTTTGGTTCCTATAACTTTCCACCTGGTTTGTCCCATTTCAGCCAGACTGGCTTTCTCGATGTTCCTTGAATATGTCAAGCAGGCTCTGCCTCAGGGCCTTTGCACTTTCTCTCTTTCCTTTGCCTTCAGTAATATTCCCCCTGATATTCATATTGTTGTTTCCCTCACTTCATTGATGCCTCTATGCAGATATCATAGCTCTAGTGAGTATATCACTAAGCCTGTGTAAATCAGCATTATCCACACTCATTCAGTTCTCCTCACCACCCTGATTTATGCTTCTTCATTGCCCTTATATTTGACCTAGTAGGTGTATCTGTGTGTGTGTGATGTGTGTGTGTATGTATATATATATATATGTGTGTGTGTGTGCGTGTGCATGTGTGTGTGTGTTTCTGTGTGTGTGTGATGTGTGTGTGTATATATATATATATATTTTTTTTTTTTTTCCAATGACTAAATCAGTGCTAAACACATAGTTACTGGTCAATGAATATGTATTGAGTAAATAAGTTAGTTTGGGCTCATGTAAGCCCACTGCTGAACTCCTAGCTGAGTTGTTTACTCTTAGCTTTTTGAGAAATCACCCTTTTTTCTGTGAATAGAAGGGTTCAGCCCTGTTGGTCATTTTTAGTCTTTTTAATGTTACATATTGTGCACTCATTCTATTCCTTATCATATTATGTTTGAATTCAGTTATTCTTTCATGTGCTCCTTGACACTGTGCTGGGATTTTTGGCCTTCCCCATAAATTACTTTGAGTGTTAGCAGATACAATGCCTTGTATTTTGAAAATTGATTTTAAGAACCATATTTGGTTTATCTAGCCTAGCAGTAAGAGAAAAACAGTTATCCCTGTTAGCTTGTCTTCATTCTTGTACTAGCAAGAAAGATTGAGAGTAAGATTGGTACCCCTTTCAACTTTCTTCCCTAGAGTTGATTTTTTGGGGGACCCTATTGAAGAACTGAAAAAGTCTGAAAGCTGAACCAGAACTAATGCAAAATTAGCCTTGAATAGGGCTCACATATAAGCCCACCTATTATTGAAAACGTGCAACTTAAAGCAAAATATTAAAACACAAATTAATTTCAAAAATTCAAGTTAATTTTATTCAATTCCTTAGTCTGAAACCAACATAAAAACATAATTACGTATTATGGAGGTGAATGGATTTTAAACTATAACAACAAAGAAGAATATTAGATTTATAAACAGACAAACCTATTTGAGATGAAGCCGTTTTACACAGGTTGGGTGACTTTGTGCAAGATTCCTGGCCTCTCTGAGCCTCAGTTCTCATAAGCATTGAATTACAAGAGAGAAACACAAAATTGCTACTGAAGAAAGAGGTTATGTTTTATTGCCACATGGTGTATCCTATATGGTCCAAAGCATCTTAGTCATTTGACCTTTGTGTTTATGAATCTTCTACCTCAGGAACAGAGAGCTTATGTAGCACCATTTATTTTTAAGTTAGTGTCACAAATAGGTCCTTTATATATTGCCTTTGTGACGTATATATCAATTATGTCCAGTCTTTTAAAAGCACTCTCTGGCTGGGTATGCTGGCTCATGCCTGTAATTCCAGTACTTTGGAAGGCCAAGGCAGGTAGGTCACTTGAGACTAGGTGTTTGAGATCAGCCTGGGCTACGTAGGGAAACTCCGTCTCTACAAAAAACAGAAAAATTAGCTGGGCATGGTGATGCACACTTTTAGTTCCATTTACCTGGGAGGCTGAGATGGGAGAATCACTTGAGTTCAGGAGGTGGAGGTTGTAGTGAGCCTAGATAGTGCCACTTTCAGCCTGAGCGACAGACTGAGACTGTCTCAAAAAAAAAAAAAAAAAAAATCACCCGTTGGAGGAATCTCATGTCTTCTTTATAATAGTTAGTTTAGGTTTTTTTTTTTTTTTTTAAATGTCTATAGAATCTGTAGTGAGGACCCTCTTCATTCTGTGTGTCTGTGTGTGAATGGGTCTCACCTAAAGGCTTACCAATTTTATCACCTCTCAAGGAAACAGTTTTTGACTTTGTTGATCCCTTTGATTCATGGTTTGTTTTCCATTTAATTTCTTTTCATATCTTTAAACTGTTCTTCTTACTATGTCCTTTAGGCTTCATTTGGTGTTATTTTTCTAAATTCCTAAAATGAACAGTTAGCTTATTAATTATAAACCTTTCTTTTTTTGCTCTATAGGAATTTAAAACCTCAAATTTCCCTTTAAGGACAGTGTTAGCTGTATCCCACACTTTTTGCTATATATTATATCAAATGAATATATATCATATATATCATTTGTTGTAATATATATATAAATAAATGTATATGACTATTATATATTAGATCAAATTATATATATAATTTGATATTATTTATATATATCATTAGATATCATATGTATATTATATTAAGGGATTCTCCCACCTCAGCCTCCCAAGTAAATGGAACTAAAGCTATGCTTCACCATGCCCAGCTAATTTTTCTATTTTTTGTAGAGGTGGGTTTTCACTATGTTGCCCAGGCTGATCTTGAATTATATATATTCATTTGGTGTATATCATGTTTTGCTATATATTAAGTACATATATATCATTTGATTTATATAAAAATGAATATTTATGAATATATATTACATCAAATGGTATGTATCATTTTAATATATATCAAATGAATATATATCATTTGCTATAATATAGATAAAAATGAATATATATGAGTGACTATATATTATAAATAGATATATAATACATATCCCACATGTTTTGATATCTATTATATACATTTTGAGCAATCATACAAAACTGAGTAATAATATATAAGATTTGAACACCAACACAGTTGATTTATTCTTTCTTTCTGCATAAATATAGATATAGAGTTAAGTAGACCTCATATATCTTATACATATGTATAAATATCTATAACTATAGTAAAAAAATGCATGTAGGTTGGGCATGGTAGCCCACACCTGTAATTCCAGCACTTTGGGAGGCCAAGGTGGATGGATCACGAGGTCAGGAGATTGAGACCATCTTGACCAACATGGAAACCCCATATACAAAAATTAGCCAACTGTGGTGGCACACGCCTGTAGTCTCAGCTACTCAGGAGGCTGAAGCAGGAGAATCACTTGAACCCGGGAATTGGAGATTGCAGTGAGCCGAGATCATGCCACTGCACTCTAGCCTAGCGATAAAGCAAGACTCTGTCTCAAAAAAAAAAAAAAGGATCTAATATGCAAAATATACATTCTTTTCAAGCATTCATGGGACATTTACAAAAACTGACCCTGTAGTGGGAAATATAATAAGTTATAACACATTTTAAAAGGTTAAAATCATTGTGAAGAATATAACAAATTATGCTGGATAACTGTAAGATGTTACTTGAAAAAACATATATACATAAATTTGGAATTCAAGAAACACATATCTAAAAAAACTTATGAGTCAAATACAAAATTTTAATATAAATTACTAAGCGGCTTAAATGGATGACTAAATATTATACGTTGGATTGTGCCTGTAATTCCAGCACTTTGGGAGGCCAAGGCAGGGAGTTATATATATATTTTATATATATATATATATATATGAAATATAATTTACATATTACATGTATTATAATATATAATCATTCATTTGTGCCACTTAGTAATTTATATTACATTATAAATTATAAATTATATATGATTATACCTTATAATTTATAAATTATATTAAAATTTTGTAATTGACTCATAGGTTTTTAGATATGTGTTTTTTGAATTCCAAATATATATATATGTGTTTTTTCAAGTAATATTTTTTAGATATCCAGCATAATTCATTGTATTCATCACAATGATTTTAACCTTTTAAAATGTGTTGTAACTTAATTATATTTCCCACTACAGGGTTAATTTTTGTAAATGTCCCATGAGTGCTTGAAAAAAAAATAATATTTTGCATATTAGATGCATTGTTTTTATACAGATATAGATATTTACATATGTATAAGATATACGAGTTCTACTTAACTCTATACCTATATTTATGTAGAAAGAAAAAATAAATTGTGTTGGTGTTCAAATCTTATATATTGTTACTCAGTTTTGGATGATTGTTCAACCAAATTCTGACTATTTGTTCAAATAACTACTTACTTACTCTTAATAAGTATTAGGCAGTGTTAAACTATTTTGCGGATTATCTGATTCAATACACACAACAATTCTATTAGGTTGGTACAGATGTAATTGTGATTTTTGCATTGCTGGAACTTGCCATTTGATATTGGAATACATTCTTAAATGTGGTTATGTTATACATCATTTTAATGAGTATTTCTTGCTTTATGATTTTTTGCTAATGACTTATTACTTTCTGTTTATATTATATTTATTTTAGACTATGGAAATGATGTTAGAAAAAAAGCAAATTTGATCTATTTTCTTATTTGAGTTCAAAATGGGTTTTAAAGCAGCAAAAACAACTCACAACATCAACAGTGCATTTGGCCCAGGAGCTGCTAATGAACATACATTGCAGTGGTGGTCCAAGAAGTTTTGCAAAGGAGACAGAGCCTTAAAGATGAGGAGCTTACTGGCAGGCCATTGGAAGTTGATAATGAACAATTGAGAGCAATCATCGAAGCTGATTTCTTACAGCTACATGAGAAGTTGCTGAAAAACTCAAGGTCGACCATTCTAGGTCATTTGGCATTTGAAGCAAATTGGAAAGGAGAAATAGCTCGATAAGAGAGTGACTCATGAGCTGAGCGGAAACAAAATCATCAGTTTGAAATGTCATCTTGTCTTAAAAAAAGCTATAAACCATTTCTTGATTGGATTTTGACGTGCGATAAAAAATGGATTTTATACAATGATGACCAGCTCAGTGGTTAGGCTGAAAAGAAGCTCCAAAGCACTTCCCAAAGCCAAACTTGCACAAAAAAAAGATCATGGTCACAGTTTGGTGGTCTGCTGCTAGTCTGACCCATTACAGCCTTCTGACTCATGGTGAAACCATTACATCTGAGAAATGTGCTCAGCAAGTCGATGAGCTGCACCAAAATCTGCAATGCCTGCAGCCAGCGTTGTTCAACAAGAAAGGGCCCAATTCTCCACTACAATGCCCGACCACACGTTGTACAACCAATGCTTCAAAAGTTGAACAAATTGGGCTACAAAATTTTGCTTCATCTGCCATATTCACCTGACCTCTCACCAACCAACTACCACTTCTTCAAGCATCTTGATAACTCTTTGCAAGGAAAACTCTTCCATAACCAGCAAGATGCAAAAAATGCTTTCCAAGAGTTCACCAAATCCCAAGCAGGGATTTTTACACCCACAGGAATAAACAAACTTACTTCTCATTGGCAAAAATGTGTTGATTCTAATGGTTCCTGTTTTGATTAATAAAGTCTTTGAGCCTGGTTATAATGATTTAAAACACATGGTCTCAAAGTGCAATCACTTTTGCACTAACCTAATATAAATTTAGAGGAAGGAAATTAGGACTCTAAAATATTAAGTAATTGCCCATTGTTCCATAGCTAGTAGTGGGATGAAAGCGATGAGTGGGGTGGGATGGGATGGGTGATCCATAGCCAGTACCGCCATCCAATTCTGTGTTATTCCAAGTTCATGCATTCATGACATTACTCAGAATTACTTTAGGTAATAGTCTCTGTCATGTATATAGGAAGGAAAGATTCTTTATTTGTTTTTCGCCATCCTTTTGTTAATGTCCCTGACCATTAATTTCCCCTTACCCAGGAATAACTTTCCTTGGTGATGTTGGTGTGATTCTCATAGGAAAAGTTAAATTCTGCTATTTATTGGAGACAAAGTGATATCTAATTGGGAATGTGAGCTGAAGTGAGATTCCTGTTTGTCTTGGAAAGATGAATAGGTAGATAGGTACATAGATAGTTATTAAAAATAATACAATTCTGTAACACTCTCCAAAGTTGTTTCCAAAGGTAAAATATCTAAGCACTCTTATTCTCCAGTATACTGGTCACTTCTTGACAGGACTTTATCTGATATGTTCATTGCTGTATCTCTAGCACTTAGCATAGTGTAGGCTCTTAGTAAATCTTTGCTAAATGAATTAATGAATATATGGTATAAATTATCCCAGCAAAAGAATTACTGACTTTTAAAAGTTTAAATCATATGAAGTTATATACAGTAGATAAAACCCAGGTGCCACTCCAAAATGAATTTTTCTTGCTTTGTTTTAAATGTATATTCAATCTCTGTTTCTATATCTCAGTGAACTAGCTGATGGTATAGTGCAACAACAAGGCAACCTCACTGCAAACTGAGATTTTCAGCTGGGAACTTTTCTGCAGGGTATCCTCGGTAACTTGTAGTCCACAAATCACTTAAGTTATCTCAAGTATTATGGACTTTAAATTGTCTCCAGAGAAAACTATCCTAATCGCTTTCTTTTATTGTTAGTACAAGTGTAAAGAATTATAGTCATCCTCTTATTGAAAAATGTATTAGACAAGGTAATAAAAAGTGAAAATTATATAATAAATCATTTTGACCAGGTATGGAAGTAATAAACATAGATCGCCTAAAAGACTAGCACATTGACTAATGGCAATGACATGGTTATTTCTTTGGGGAGCAAGCAGTTCGTCTTTTTGCTGAATGAGTGCCATAGCAGAAAACAGAATCATTCTGGCTTACTTTTAAATATTGTTGTTGCTTTATTGTTGTTGTTTTTTAAATCACAACAGTTTGACACTGGCTTGGTAATACGATAAACCCAAGTTTGAAATATATATAAATACAAGTCTTGTGCGGTGACACTGCAATAACTTTTTTTCCATTATTTGAATGACATTTGTCATGCTCGAATCATTTAAATAATAGAAAATTAGAAATTAATAGGTATTGTGCAAAATTTAACATTGAAAACTGGGGGCTTACATTTAAATTGGGAAAGAACTTTGAATAGACATGAAGACTGAAAATGGAGTTGTAGAAATTCATTTAACAACATTTAAATCCCTGCTGGTTTTCACTCCTCATTTCAGTGAAAAAAGAAAAGTCATTTAGCTAAACAAGAAAAAGTCCTAAGAGGATCTGACTGGACTGTAGAGAGTTGCTGCTTTATTGGATTCTGTAGGCAGCAGATAACAAGATGTCACGAAAATTCTGAGCTCTGCTTTGCCGTTTAGTATCCGTTCTAATGCTGATTTAAACGTTTTATGACAGTCAAATAACAGAGTTAGAATCATTCAAAATTTGTGATACCTGGAAGGTTAAAATTGATCTTTAAAAAAAGAAACCGTTTTATTGAGGTATAATTGTCATACAATACACTACACAAATTTAAAGTGTACAATTTGATAAATTTTGACATATCTATACACCCATGAAACATCACAATCAAAATAATGAACACATCCATCATCCACAGAAGTTTCATCCTGGTCTCCTGTAACCATATATTCCCACCATTCCTGTACTGCTCCCCAGGCAATAACTAATGTGTTTCCTGTCACTATACATTGGTTTGCATATCCAAAATGTTTACATAAATAGAAAAATGCAATGCATATTCTTTTTTTCCTGTCTTATTAAACATAACTATTTTGAGATTCATTCATGTGGTTGCATGTATTAATGTGTCATTCCCTTTTCTGCGGAGTGGAATTTATTATATGGATATTCTTCAATTTGTCTATCAATTCACCCATTAATGAATGTTTGGAGGTTCCCAATTTTTGATCACGACAAATAAGCTGCCATAAACATTATTATACCACTTTGTAGGACATATGTTTTCATCTTGGTTGAGTATGTACTTACAAGTGGAATGGCTAGATCACATATTAGTAGTATGTTTAACTTAGTAAGAAATTGCAAACTGTTTTCCACAGTGATTGTATCATTTTACAATCCCAGCAGTAGAGTATGAGTTACAGATTTTTCACGTCATTACCAACATTGGATGAGTCAATCTTTTAAAACTTAGCCATTCTAACAGGTGTGTAGTTGTTACCCATTGTGATTTTAATTTTCATTTTTGTAATGACTACAGACAGGAGAGTCTTTTCATCTGTTTGTTGATTCAGATTTTCTGACCATTAAAAAACTTGGGTTGTTTGTTTTCTTATTGAATTATTAAGCATTCTATATATATTCTGAATACAAGTCTTTATAATAGATAGAGATATAAACAAATATTTTATCCCAGTGGCTTTTGTTGTCATTCTTCAAAGAAGAACAAAAGATTTTAATTTTGATGGTTACATTTTAAAATTTGGTCTCTTATGGATTGTGCTCGTGGTATGTCTGAAAAATCTTGGCATAACTCAAGGTCACAAAAGTTTTCTCCCACATTTTCTAAAGTTTTAACACGTTAGGTTTTAAATTTAGTTATATGTTTCATTTTTAGTTAAATTTCTTTATATGGTTTAAAACAAAGTTGATGTTTTGCATATGAATATTCAATTGCTTAAGTCCAATTTGTCAAAAACTGTTATTTCTTTCCTGAATTCCTTTTGCTCTACTGTCAAAATTTAGTTTTTCTTAATAGGTAAGTTTACTTTTGTAGTCTTTATTTTGTTATGTTGATCTGTTTGTCTATATTTGTGCCAAAATCACATCATTTCAGTTACTGTAGCTTTATAAGAAGTCTTGAAATCAGGTAGTGTTAATTCTCCAGTATTTGTCTTTTTTTAATTTTCAAAGCTGTTTTGTCTAACCTAGGTTCATTTTATTTCCATAATGATTTTGAAATCAGTTTTTTAGTTTCTCGGAAAAACTCGGTTGCTATCGTGATTCTGCTGAATCTATAGATCAAACTGGGGAGAACTGATACCTGAACAGTATTGAGTCTTTTGATCCATGAATGAGATGTCACTCTCCGTTTTTTCAAGTCTTTAATTTCTCCCATAAATGTTTTATAGTTTTCAGTATCATAGGGCTTTCATGTCATTAGTAAAATACATCTCTGAGTATTTAACATTCTTATAATATTAAAATAGTTATGTTTTCTTAATTTCAGATCGTTCATTGATTATATACAGAAATACAATTGATCCTTGTGTATCAATCTTTTATATTACACACTTGCTAAACTCACTTATTCTAGTAGGTTTTTTGTAAATTTCATCTAGTAGAATCAGCTGACTCTCATTTCCACTGCAGTTTTATTTCTTCTTTCTAATCTGAATGTTTATTTTTTCTTCCTTTCTTTTATCTTCTCTGCCCCCTCCCTTCCTCCCTTTTCCTTCTCTCTCTCCTTTCTTCTCTTCCTTCTTTCCTTCCTCCCTCCTTCCCTTATTTCCTCCCTTCCTTCCTTCTTTTTCTCCCTTTTTTACTTCATTTCTCCCTTGCTTCGTCCCTGTTTCTCTCTCTTTTTCTTTCCCTGACTACGCTAGATAGAATCTTTAGTACTGTGTCTAATGTGTGTAGTGACCAGGTGCGGCGGCTGATGCCTGTAATCCAAGTACTTTGGGAAGCCTGGGCTAGGAGGATCACTTGCAGCCAGGAGCTTGAGACAAGCCTAGAAAACAAAGTAAGATCCCTATTTTAATAAAAAGAAAGAAATAAAAAATATACAGGCATGATGGGGCGTACCTGTGGTTCTAGCTACTTGGGAGACAGAGGCAGGAGGATAGCTTGAGCCCAGGAGTTCCAGGCTGCAGTGAGATCATGCCACTGCACTCCAGCCTGGGTGACAGAGTGAGAATCTGTCTCAGAAATGAACAAACAAGTGGTAGGAACAAGTTCTTTTTTCATTTCTATTTAAAAAAAACTTTTAGGTTCAAGAGTACATGTGAACATTTGTTATGTTGATAAATTACATGTCACAGGGGTTTGATGTTCAGATTATTTCATCATCCAGGTAATAAGCATAGTACACAATATATAGTTCTTTGAGCCTCATCTTTCTCCCACTCTCTACCTTCAAGTAGGCCCCAGTGTGTGTGGCATCCTTCTTTGTGTCCGTGTATGCTCATTATTTTGCTCTCACTTAGAACATGTGGTATTTGGTTTTCTTTTCCTGTATTCTCCCAAGTAGCTAGAATCACAGGTGTGTACCACCATGCCTGGCTAATTTTTATTTATTCATTTTTAGGAGAGATACGGGTCTTACTTTGTTTCCTAGGCTTGTCTCAAGCTTCTGGCTGCAAGTGTTCCTCTCACTTCAGTCTTCCCAAAGTGCTTGGATTATAGGCATTAGCCATTGCACCTGGTCACTATATGTATTAGACATTGTGCTGAAGATTCTATGCAGTGCAGTCATGGAAAGAAAAAGAGAGTACACTTAGGATAATAGCCTCCAACTCCACCTCTGTTGCTGCAAAGGACATGGTCCCATTCTTTTTTATGGATGCATAGTATTCCATGGTGCATATGTACCACATTTTCTTTATACAGTCTACATTGAGGGACATTTAGGTTGCTTCTATATCTTTGCTATTGTGAATAGTGTTGCATGTGTCTTTTTGGTAGAACAATTCATATTCCTTTGGGAATATATCCAGTAATGGGATTGCTCAGTTAAATGATAGTTTTGTTTTGAGTTCTTTGAGAAACTTCCAAACTGCTTTCCACAATGGCTGAACTAACCATTGTGGAAAAAAGTACAAAAGCATTTCTTTCTCTCCTCAACCTTGCCAGCATTTGTAATTTCTTGTTTTTTAATAATAGCCACTCTGACTGCCATAAGATGATATCTCATTGTGATTTTCATTTGTGTTTCTCTGATGACTAGTGATGTTGAGCTTCTTTTCATTTGTTTGCTGGGTGCTTTGATGTCTTCTTTTGAGAAGTGTTAATGTCCTTTGCCCACTTTTTAATAAGGTTGTTTTTTACTTGTTAATTTGTTTAAGTTCCTTCTAGATACTGAATATTAGATCTTTGTCAGATGCATAGTTTTCAAATATTTTCTCCCATTCTATAGGTTGTCTGTTTACTCTGTTGATAGTTTCTTTTGCTGTGCAGAAATTCTTTAGTTTAATTGGTCCCAGTTGTCAATTTTTGCTTTTATTGCAATTGCTTTTGGCATCTTTGTCATGAAATCTTTTCCAGAGCCTGTGTCTAGAGTGATATTTCCTAGGTTATCTTCCAGGGTTTTTGTAGTTTTAGGTTTTACATTTAAGTCTTTAATCCATCTTGTGTTGATTTTGGTATATAAGAAATGGATTCAGTTTCAGTCTTTTGCATATGGCTAGCCAATTATCCTAGCATTATATGAATAGGGAGTCTTTTCTCCATTGGTCATTCTTGTGGATTTTGTTGAAGAGAAGATGGTTTTTGGTGTGAAGCTTTATTTCTGGTCTCTGTTCTGTTCCATTGGGCTTATACTTTTGCTGAGAGTTTCTTTCAGGAATAAATACTGGATTCTGTTAAATGCCTTCTATCTCTCTATTGAGATGACTCTTTTTTTAATAGGAAATATAGTGAAAAAAATGATTAATTTTTGCATGTTTAATAAAACTTGTATTCCTGAAATAAACCCCAGTTAGTCATGATGTATTGTACTATCCCAATATTGGATTCAGTTTGCTAAAATGTTGTTTAGAATGTTTGAATGTATGTTTATGAGTGTTGACATGAACTTGCTGATATGGAGAACATGCTGTTTCTATGTATTTCCATAAATGGAAATACATACTTTAAAATGTGTGGTTCCTGGAGTCACGATAAAAAAAAAATAAGTGAAAAAGGGCTGTGGCATGGCCACAATTCAGCTTTCCAGATCTAGCAGGTCCTGCTGTTAAGAGAAATAAGTCATCCACAGCTACTGGCTGGCATTCAAGATTTTGAGGACTAAGGAAATCGTTAATGAAAAAATTTGTTTTCTTACTAGCGTGATAGTAGGAAATCTTCCTGAGTATGGCTCAAAATGTAACAAAGATAAAGTGACTGACAAATTCAAACACATAAGAAAAGAATTTCTACATGATGAAACACACGCACACACACACACACACAGACACACACACACACACACACACAACTAAACCAAGGCACAATGGATGAACTGAGAAAAATATACTTCCTTCTTAACTACTATGGACAGGGTAATTTTCTTAATATACAAAAGCTCCAAGTCAATAGGAAAAAATATTGCAATTCCAGGAGAAAAAAAAATAAATGATGTGAATACAGTTCACAGAAAGAAACATAAATTTTATTTTCAATTTTAGTATTCAAAAATTTTTTCAAACTTATTTACCATAGAAAAAGTACAAATTAAAACTACAAGTTGCCATCTTCATCTTGAAGGGCAGTCAGGAGGGGAGAATAAAGTGGAGATGGTTAATGGTGCAAAAATACAGTTAGTATGAATAAGATCTAGATCTGTTATCTAGTTGATAACACAACAGGGTTACTATAGTAAACAATAATTTATTGTATAGTTAAAAATAGCAAAAAGAGTGGAGCGGAATGTTCCTAACGCAAAGAAATGATAAGTACTTGAGGTCATGAATAGCCCAATTACCCTTGTTGATCACTGCAAATTGTATACCTTTATCAAAACACCACATGTTCCTCATAAATATATACAAGTATTTTATAACCATAATTTAAATTTAATTTTCTAAAAAATAAACACACATTTATATGTTCCCATATATATATATACTACCTGATCAATAATACTTATGGTCAATGGGTAGAGAAACTGGCTTCCATGGCATTTATATCACCTTTAAAAGAATACCCATACCCATTAATAGTCTACTGCCTATTCTCCCATCCCCTCAGTCCCAAGCCATTAGTAATCAACTTTCTATCTCTATATATTTGCCTATTGTGGACATTTCACATCAATAAAATATTTCATGATATGTGGCATTTTGTATCTGACTTCTTTCACTGAGCTTAATGTTTTTAGGATTCATCTATGTTATAGAATGTGTCATTAATTCCGAATAATATTCCATTATATGGATAGACTGTATTTTGTTTATCCATTCATCACTTGATTGACATTTGGGCTGCTTTGTCTATTTGAGTATTAATGAAAAATGCTTCTACAAACATTTGTGTACCAGATTTTGTGAAAATATATGTTTTCTGTTCCCTTGGGAATATGCCTAAGAGTAGAATTGCTGGGTCCTTAGATACCCTTGTGTTTAATATTTTCAGAAATGTCAAACATTTTTTACTGTTTTTCACGGTGGCTTAACCATTATGTAATCCCGTCATCATTGTATGTAATTTTTAATCTCTCCAGCATTTGTTATTCTCCATTTCATATGATTATAGCTATTCTACTGAGAATGAAATATCATTTCATTGTGGGGTGGATTTGCATTTCCCTACTGGCTAATGATATTTAGCATTTTTATATGCTTATTTGCCATTTCTATATCTTCTTTGGAGTAGTGTTTATTCAAATTGTTTTTCCTTTTTTAAGTGGAGCTTTTTGTCTTTTTATTGTTGAGTTATAAAAATACTGGATATTAGAAACTTATCCGATACATAATTTTAAAATATTTTATAACACTATTTGAGTTGTCTTTTAATTTTCTTAATAGTTTAAGTTAAAGCAAAAAATGTTTTAAATTTTGATGAAGTCCAATTTGTCTATTTTTAATTTTATTTTTATTTGTGTTTTTGATGTCATATCTGAGAAACCATTGCCTAACACAAGGTCATGACAATTTATGCTTATATTTTCCTCAAAACTTTTATAGTTTTACCACTTACTTTTAGATTTTTGTTCCATTGGAGTTAAATTTTAAATGTGGTGTGAGGTAGAGGGATCCAAATTTATTCTTTTTTTTTTTATTATTATTAGACTTTAACTTCTGGGGTACATGTGCAGAAAATGCAGGTTTGTTACATAGGTATACACGTGCCTTGGTTGTTTGCTGCAGCCATCCCCCTGCCATCTACATTAGGTATTTCTCCTATTGTTGGTCCTTCCCAGTGCCCCCACCCCCTGTTATCCCTCTCCTAGCCCTCCACCCGCCGATAGACCCCAGCGTGTGATGTTCCCCTCCCTGTGTCCATGTGTTTTAATTGCTCAACACCCACTCATAAGTAAGAACATGCGGTGTTTGGTTTTCTCTCCTTGTGTCAGTTTGCTGAGAGATGGTTTCCAGCTTCATCCATGCCCCTGCAAAGGACATGAACTCATCCTTTTTATGGCTGCATAGTATTCCATGGTGTATATGTTCCACATTTTCTTTATCCAGTGTATCATTGATGGGCATATGGCTTGGTTCCAAGTCCTTGCTATTGTAAACAGTGCCTCAATAAACATACGTGTGCATGTGTCTTTATAGCTGAATGTTTTTCTGGGTATATACCCACTAATGGGATTGTCAGGTCAAATGGTTTTTTTAGTTGTAGATCTTTGAGTAATCGCCACATTGTCTTCCACAATGATTGAACTAATTTATGTTCCCACCACCAGTGTAAAAACATTCCTGTTTCTTCACATCCTCTCCAGCATCTGTTGTCTCCTGACTTTTTAATGATCACCATTCTAACTGGCATGAGATGGTATCTCAGTGTGGTTTGATTTGCATGTCTCTAATGAAGAGTGATGATGAGCTTTTTTCATATGTTTGTTGGCTGCATAGATGTCTTCTTTTGAGATGTGTCTGTTTATATCCTTAGCGCACTTTTTGATGGGGTTATTTGTTTTTTTTCTTGTAAATTTGTTTAAGCTCTTTGTAGATTCTGGTTATTAGGCTTTTATCAGATAGGTAGATTGCAAAAATTTTTTCCCATTCTGTTCGTTGCCGGTTCACTCTAATTACAGTTTATTTTGCTGTGCGGAAGTCTTAAGTTTAATTAGATCCCATTTGTCTGTTTTGGCTTTTGTTGTCATTGCTTTTGGTGTTTTAGTCATGAAGTCTTTGCCTATGCCTATGTCCTGAATGGCATTGCCTAGGTTTTCTTCTAGTACTTTTGTAGTATTAGGTCTTATGTTTAAATATTTAATCCATCTGGAGTTAATTGTTGAATAAGGTGTCAGGAAGGGCTCCAGTTTCAGCTTTCTGCATATGGCTAGCCAGTTTTCCCAACACCATTTATTACATAGGGAATCCTTTCCTCATTGTTTGTTTTTGTCAGTTTTGTCAAAGATCAGATGGTTGTAGATGTGTGGTGTTACTTCTGAGGCTTCTGTTCTGTTTCACTGGTCTATATCTTTGTTTTGATACCAGTACCATGCTGTTTTGATTACTGTAGCATTGTAGTACAGTTTGAAGTCAGGTAGTGTGATGCCTCCAGCTTTGTTTTTTTTTGTTTTTTTTTTTTGGCTTAGGATTGTCTTGGCTGTGCAGGCTCTCTTTTGGTTCCATATGAAGTTTAATGTGTTTTTTTCCAGTTCTGTGAAAAAAGCCAATGGTACCTTGATGGGGATATCATTGAACCTATAAATTAGTTTAGGCAGTATGGCCATTTTCACAATATTGATTCTTCTTAACCATGAGCATGGAATGTTTTTCCATCTGTTCGTGTCCTCTCTTACTTCCTTGAGCAGTGGTTTGTAGTATTCCTTGAAGAGGTCCTTCACATCCCTTGTTAATTGTCTTCCTAGGTATTCTATTCTCTTTGTAGCAATTGTGAATGAAAGTTCACTCATGATTTGGCTCTCTTTAAGCCTGTTATTAGTGTATAGGAATGCTTGTGATTTTTGCACATTGATTTTGTATCCTGAGACTTTGCTGAAGTTGTTTATCATCTTAAGGAGATTTTGGGCTTAGATGATAGGGTCTTCTAAATATACAACCATGTTGCCTGCAAATAGACAATTTGACTTCCTCTTTTCCTAACTGAATAAGCTTTATTTCTTTTCCTTGCTTGATTTCCCTGGCCAGAACTTCCAATACTATGTTGAATAGGAGTGGTGAGAGAGGGCATCCTTGTCTTGTGCCAGATTTCAAAGGGAATGCTTCCAGTTTTTGCCCATTCAGTATGCTATTGGCTGTGGGTTTGTCGTAAATTTATTATTTTGAGATATGTTCCATCGATACCTAGTTTATTGAGAGTTTTTAGCGTAAAGGGCTGTTGAATTTTGTCAAAGGCCTTCTCTGCATCTACTGACATAATCATGTGATTTTTGTTTTTGGTTCTGTTTATGGTGATGGATTACATTTATAAATTTGCATATGTTGAACCAGACTTGCATCCTAGGGATGAAGCCGAGTTGAATGTGATGGAGAAGCTTTTTGATGTGCTGTTGGAATCAGTTTGCTAGTATTTTATTAAAGATTTTTGCATCAATGTTCATGATGGATATTGGTCTGAAATTTTCTTTTTTAGTTGTGTCTCTGCCAGATTTTGGTATCAGGATGATGTTGGTCTCATAAAATGAGTTAGGGAGTATTCCCTCTTTTTGTATTGTTTGGAATAGTTTCAGAAGGAATGCTACCAGCTCCTCATTGTACCTCTGGTAGAACTTGACTGTGAACCCGTCTGCTCCTGGA
>CAUYLG010038586.1:0-65823 GCA_963573385.1 Cacajao melanocephalus
TCAAAAGACACAGACTGGCAAATCAGATAAAAAGTCAAAACCCATTGGTGTGCTGTATCCAGGAAACCCATCTCACATCCAAGGACACACATAGGCTCAAAATAAAGGGATGAAGGAAGATTTACCAAGCAAATGGAGAACAAAAAAAGAAAAAAAAAAGCAAGATTTGCAATCCTAGTCTCTGATAAAATAGATTTTTAAACCAACAAAGAGCAAAAGAGACAAAGAGGGCATTACATAACAGTAAAAGGATCAATGCAACAAGAAGAACTAACGATCCTAAATATATATGCACCCAATATAGAAGCACTCACATACATAAGGCAAGTTCTTAATGACCTACACAGAGACTTAGACTCCCACACAATAGTAGTGGGAGACTTTAACACTTCACTGTCAATGTTAGATCAATGAGACAGAAAGTTAACAAGGATATCCAGGACTTGAACTCAGATCTGGACCAAGCAAACCTAATAGACATCTACGGAACTCTCCACCCCATATCCACAGAATATACATTCTTCTCAGCACCACATCACACCTACTCTAAAACTGACCACATAATTGGAAGCAAATCACTCCTCAGCAGATGCAAAAGAATGGAAATCATAACAAACTGTCTCTCAGACCACAGTGCAATCAAATTAGAACTCAGGATTATGAAACTAACTCATGAAACCCGCATAGCTTCATGGAAACTGAAAAACTGGCTCTTGAAAGTCGACTGGATAAACAAACAATGAAATGAAGGCAGAAATAAAGATGTTCTTCAAAACCAACGAGAATGAAGACACAATGTACCAGAATCTCTGGGACACATTTAAAGTAGTGTCTAGAGGGAAATTTATAGCAATAAATGCCCACATGTGAAGCAAGAAAACATCTAAAATTGACACCCTATCATCAAAATTGAAAAAGCTAGAGGAGCAAGATCAAAAAAACTCAAAAGCTAGCAGAAGACAAGAAATAACTATGATCAGATCGCAATCGAAGGAGATAGAGACACAAAAACCCTTCAAAAAAAAAAACAATAAATCCAGGACCTGGTTTTTTGAAAAGATCAACAAAATAGACAGACAGCTCTCCAGATCAATACAAAAGAAAAGAGGAAAGAATCAAATGAATGCAATAAAAAAGGATAAAGGGGATATCACCACTGATTCCACAGAAATACAAACCACCATCAGAGATTACAACAAACAACTCTATGCATGTAAACCAGTAAACCTGGAAGGAATGGATAAATTCCTGGACACTTGCACCCTCCAAAGCCTAAACCAGAAATAAGTTGAAACCCTGAATAGACCAATAACAAGGGCTGAAGTTGAGGAAGCAATTAATAGCCTACCAACCAAAAAAAGTCCAGGTCCAGACGGTTTTACAGCTGAATTCTACCAGACATAAAAGGAGGAGCTGGTACCACTCCTTCTGAAACTATTCCAAACAATCCAAAAAGAGGGAATCCTTCCCAAATCATTTTATGAGACCAACATCATCCTGATACCCAAACCCAGTGGAGACTCAGCAAGAAAAGAAAACTTCAGGCCAAGAACCATGATGAACATAGATGCAAAAATCTTCAATAAAATACTGGCAAACTGATTGCAACAACACATCGAAAAGCTTATCCATCAAGATCAAGTAGCCTTCATCCCGGGGAAGCAAGGCTGGTTCAACATATGCAAGTCTATAAATGTAATTCACCAGATAAACAGAACCAAAGACAAAAACCACATGATTATCTCAATAGATGCAGAGAAGGCCTTCGACAAAATTCAACAGCCCTTTATGCAAAAAACTCTCAATAAACTAGGTATTGATGGAATGTATCTCAAAATAATAAAAGCTATTTATGACAAATCCACAGCCAATATCATACTGAATGGGCAAAAACTGGAAGCATTCCCTTTGAAATCTGGCACTAGACAAGGATGCCCTCTCTCACTACTCCTATTCAATATAGCGTTGGAAGTTCTAACCAGAACAATCAGGCAAGAAAAAGAAATAAAAGGTATTCAGTTAGGAAAGGAGCAAGTCAAATAGTCTCTATTCGCAGACAACATAATTGCATATTTAGAAGACCCCATCGTCTCAGCCCAAAATCTCCTAAAACTGATATGCAACTTCAGCAAATTCTCAGGATACAAAATCAGTGTGCAGAAATCACAAGCATTCCTATACACCAATAACAGACTTAAAGAGAGCCAAATCAAGAACGAACTGCCATTCACAATTGCTACAAAGAGAAAAAAAAATACCTAGGAATGCAACTAGCAAAGGATGTAAAGGTCCTCTTCAAGGAGAACTGCAAACCACTGCTCAAGTAAATAAGAGAGGACACAACCTGATGGAAAAACATTCTATGCTCACGGTTAGGAAGAATCAATATTGCAAAAATGGCCATACTGCCCAAAGTAATTTATAGATTCAATGCTATCCCCATCAAGCTACCTCTGACCCTCTTCACAGAACTGGAAAAAAACCACCTTAAACTTCATGTGGAACCAAAAGAGAGCCCATATAGCCAAGACAGTCCTAAGCAAAAAGAACAAAGCTGGAAACATAACGCTACCTGACTTCAAACTATACTACAAGGCTACAGTAATCAAAACAGCATGGTACTGGTACCAAAACAGATGCAGACCAATGGAACAGAACAGATGCCTCAGAGGCAATAGCACATATCTACAACCATCTGATCTTTGAGAAACCTGACAAAAACAAGCAATGGGGAAAGGATTCTCTGTTTAATAAATGGTGTTGGGAAAATTGGCTAGCCATGTGTGGAAAGCAGAAACTGGACCCCTTCCTGACACCTTAAACTAAAATTAACTCCAAATGGATTAAAGACTTAAACATAAGTCCTAGCACCGTAAAAACCCTAGAAGAAAACCTAGGCAAAACTATTCAGGACATAGCATAGGCAAGGACTTCATGACTAAACACCAAAAGCAATGGCAACAAAAGCCAAAATAGACAAATGGGATCTAATTAAACTCCAGAGCTTCTGTACAGCAAAAGAAACAATCATTAGACTGAACTGGCAACCAACAGAATGGGAAGAAACGTTTGCAATGTATCCATCTGACAAAGGGCTACTATCCAGAATCTACAAAGAACTAAAACAGATTTACACGAAAAAAAAACAAACACACTTAAAAGTGGGCAAAGGCCATGAACACTTTTCAAAAGAAGACGTATATGAGGCCAACAAACATATGAAAAACCACATTGAGATACCATCTCATGCCAGCTGGAATGGCGATTATTAAAAAATCTGGAGATAACAGATGTTGGAGAGGATGTGGAGAAATAGGAACACTTTTACATTGTTGGTGGGAGTGTAAATTAGTTCAATCATTGCGGAAGACAGTGTGGCGATTCCTCAAGGACCTAGAAATAGAAATTCCATTTGACCCAGCAATTCCATTACTGGGTATATATCCAAAGAATTATAAATCATTCTATTATTTATGCACATGTATGTTCATTGCGGCACTGTTTACAATAGCAAAGACCTGGAACTGCACTGAACTGCACTGCACATGTATGTTCATTGTGGCACTGTTTACAATAGCAAAGACCTGGAACCAACCCAAATACCCATCAATGATAGACTGGACAAGGAAAAATATGGCACATATACACCATGGAATACTATGCAGCCATAACAAATGATGAGTTCATGTCCTTTTTAGGGACATGGATGAATCTGGAAACCATCATTCTCAGCAAACTGACACAAGAACAGAAAATCAAACACTGCATGTCCTCACTCATAGGCGGGTGTTGAACAATGAGAACACATGGACCCAGGGAGGGGAGCATCACACACTGGGGTCTGCTGCAGGGGAATAGGGGAGGGACAGCAGAGGGTAGGGAGTTGGGGAGGTATAACATGGGGAGAAATGCCAGATATAGGTGACAGGGTGATGGAGGCAGCAAACCACGTTGCCATGTATGTACATATGCAACAATCCTGCATCTTCTGCACACATACCCCAGAATCTAAAGTGCAATAAAATATATCTATTTATAGATATATATTTTTAAAAAGGGATCTCAAATGTTCACCTGGGCTTTTGATATTTTTAGAGCCCAATATAGGTAATCAGTGATAAATGATCAGGTCCTAATAGTTGTATCATGTAAATTAGCCCTCCTAAATATATTTTTATTGCAGTTTATTCCGATATCCTCTTCACCAAAATGATTTGTTCATTGTTTCAGCTAGGAAAACTATATATTCCCGTAACAAAGGAAAGAGATATACTCTTACCTCTTGTTCTTGAAAACCTAAAATGCAATTTTGGTGTTTTTTTTTTTTTTAATTGAGACCAGGATAAGAATAAAGTTGCCATGGCCAATTCTTAAATTTACACAGTGATTTTAAGTTACTCGCCACTAAGCAAAGAAGCATTTTTCAAATTTTTAAGTACTTTCATGTTTTTCTTGACTTAATTCTAGAGCCTAGAAAGAAGGAAAGGAATTATGTATTTTTTCATTGTCTTTACTTTTTAAATTAGACACATGCAAACACCTGAATAAGTAATAAAGTTCACATACCTCCTTCCCAATGTGGGAAGATTATGTTGAGCAATGCTAAAGTAATGAATACTGCTCTAAGACAGAAATAATATGCCTGTATAAAATTTCATTTAAAAAAGCAAATGATTTTCTAAATGATTGTCAAGATTGGAAGTTGGATTATGTGGCAGTTGGAAGTCAGACTTTTCCTAAGAAAATTAGATACATTAAGATGTGACTACTTTACTTGGAGTTAAGCAAGTGTACAGAAGAATTGCTCTTAACAGAATTTTTGAACAGATGGATTTTTGTTTGGAAATCTATAAATTTTGAAACATATTATGTAACTCTGGAAAAAGAACTTCATCAAAAATCCATGGACATTGCCTTATTAGAACTTTACACTACTGACAGAACAAGATAAAAAGTAAAATGTCCAAGCAACATTTTCTCTACCAATATTGAGCTTTCATCTCTGGACAAGCATATAATTCATTTCATAATTCTTCTTTGTATATAGGTTTTATTTTGTCTCCAGGGCTATTTTTTTGTTTATTAAAATGAGAAACCATGTCTCACTGTCACCCAGCTGGATTGCAATGGTGTGATCTTGACTCACTGCAACCTCCGCCTCCTGGGTTCAAGCAATTCTCCTACCTCAGCCTCCAAAGTAGACAAGATTACAGATGTGTGCCACCATTCCTGGCTAATATGTGTGTGTGTGTGTGTGTGTGTGTGTGTATTTTTAGTAGAGATGGTGTTTCCCCATGTTGGCCAGCCTGGTCTTGAACCCCTGACCTCAGGTGATCAATCAGCCTTGGCCTTCCAAAGTACTGGGTAAGCCACCATGTCTGGCCTCATTCTCATTTTTATAAATTCATTCCTTTTCATTTTACCTAGAAAGCCTGGTGTCTTTGTTCAGGCTGCTTGGGCTGCTATGAAGAAACACTACAAACTGGGTGGCTCATAAGCAACAGAACTTTATTTCTCACAGTTTCGTAAGCTGATAAGTTCAAGATCAAAGTGCTGGTGGTTCTGTGTCTGGTTCATAGATGGTGTCTTCTCCCCATGTCCTCACATGATAGAAGTGAGGGGCCTTTCTTAGACTTCTTTTATAAGGGCACTGATCCATTCATGGAGACTCCACCTCCTTAATCTAATCACTTCCAAAGGCCCCACTTCCTAATACCATCATTTTGGGGTGAGAATTTCACCATATGAATATTGAGTGAGCATGAACATTTAGACCATAAAGTCTAGTAACAGGAGTTGTTCTATCACCATTTAATTTACAAAAACACCAACTGACCAACCAAAGGAAACAGCCCAATTGAGTGTATAACAATTAACTGTTGCTCTGTGTCTGTAAATCTTGTGTTTGTCATTATTTGGTCCTGGATATTTGAATATATGTGAAGAAGAAGCTAGAGATTATCTAGTCCAAGCTTCTCACTTAGTAAATTAGCAAAGTAAGGCCAAAAGAAGCTAAGTGACTTGCTGTAGTAGGCAGAATTTCAAGATTTTTTACCTCCCTGTTGTACACATCCTGCATAATTCCCAAGACCATAAATATGATGGATTTTAGTCTTATAATAAGGTTATCCATTGATCTTAAAACAGAGAGAGTACTTGGGTGAGCATGACCTAATCTCATAAGTTCTTTAAAAGCAGAGTTTTCTTGGCTAGTTGCAGAAAAGAAAATCAGAGATTTGAAGGACTAGATGGTTTCCATGAATTATTGCCAGCTTGGAAAGGGAGGGAGCCATGTGGCAAGGGATGTGAGAGGTCTCGAGTACCTGAGAGCAGCTCCTGGCTGACAGCCAATGAGGAAACATAAACTTTACTCTTACATCTAAAAGGAAATGCATTCTGCCAACAACTAATGAGCTAGGAGAGAACCCCAAAACCCGGAAGATATCTGTCACGCTGGCTAACACCTTGATTTCTACCCAGTGAGACCTTGAGCAGAGACTTCAGTTACACCCCACCCAGACTTATGATGACCTGCAAAACTCTGAGCTAATACATGGATGGCGTTTCAAGCTTCTGCTTATAAAAGATTGTCCCCTAGCAATAGAAAAGTAATACATTTGTCAAAGATCCTATTTTTAATAAATAACAGTCTAATTTCTCCTAAGACTTTTATTTCCTGCTAGAGACAGAGATAGCAAACAGTAATTTAAGAATGGATTTGATCAAGCACCAAGGTATATAATGAAAGTATAGCTACCCATTGGGTGAGGAACAGCCAAATTACTATTCTTTAATCAATAAGAAAATGTAAAAACTGAGATTTATAATTGGTCAAACATTAATTCTGAATAAAAGAAAACTAATTCAGAGCAAGTGGAATGTATCTTCCATGAAATTGCATGGCTAGGAATAAGAATAAAAAAGGAAGCTACTCCAATATTTTAGCCTTTTCAAATCTGGTGGTGCTAGCTAGAAACTAAGAGGATATTTGGTCACATGTATCCCATAAATATATACACCTACTATGTACTCGCAAATATTAAAAATAAATTTTAAAAAGGGAGTATTTGGTGAACAGAATATAAGCTCTGAACATAACCTTGTAAAAGCATCCTTACCCTTTTAAGTCTTAGGTAAGGTTTTTGTGATGTGCAAAATTTTCCATCCCATTGTGTGAAATTACTCTGAAGAAAAGAGTTATGATTTCCGAATTCAAAATAAACCAAATGTCCTTACTTATTCATCTAGTTAGAGAAGTTCTCTCACGGTCTCTTCTTTCTAAACCCAAATTAGAAATTACTTGCTCCAAGAAAAAAAAGACTCACCAATATTTGTATCTTTCTCAGTGTATGTGAGGCCTGGAGTCATGCATGCAGTGATTTTCAGTATTATTTAGTAACAATTTCCATACATCAGTGTGAAAAATCATGTAATTTCTACCACACGCATCTAACCATTGTGACTTTGCTGATGAGGGAAACAGTGGCTTCATCTTTCCTGTGGCATGCCATCTCTATTAGACTTTGTAAACTGCAGCAGTTGAAATCTTTAACCAGCCGTTACTAATAAGCATATGTTAATTGTTGCAGAGATCATAAGCAGGTCAATTAGGAAGCAAAGACTGGAACCGAAGGAAACATTCAGCTAGAGGGAAAATCCAGGGCAGGTGTCGGCCAGCATGGGCTGCCCTGGCGGGAGCTCTAAGCATCTTGGGTAGAAGCTCATTTAACGTTTTGATTTGCTGAATTTGCATTTCAAATTTTCATTCCTAATAGACAATATAGTCAGTCTTTGTTAATGAGGACTCTGATTACATGTGCCATTATAATTGGGAATTAGCAGACCAGCCTTGTTTTGGAGATTAAACCCAAAGCAAATTGGATTAAATACAGTGTGACTGAAACCTCCTCTCTCTCCCTTTTTGTTTTTTTATCTTGAGTCAAAGGTGAAAAGAAATCCATTGGTTCCAGGCATATGGCTCATAACTTTATTATCATTTTTAGAGCTTTGATTATACTTTAAAAAATATCCTTCTTTGGCAGAGATCATTTATAGCTTTAAAAACTTGTTTATTAAATTTCCTTCCATAAACTGAGGAGATTTAAGAGTAGATCATTAAATACTTGGAATTAGTTATAAAATACACACATGTATACAGGTAGATTTCTTATATGTTTATACAGCATATTACATCTAAAAAGCAATGAAGGAGTAATACTTTAAAGTGAGGTTTAGATAAAAGTGTACAACCTATCTTCACAGCAATATTATTTGAAATCATTGTTTTATAATCTAGCAAGTCTGTGAAATTTTCTCTACTAGATGTTAGCATATCATCTTAAATGCAAAGGTGAAATACATTTTATGATGTTATCAGTTCACAAAAAACACCTTTTATCATTTTATCATGACAATTACAGTGCAGTTTTTACATTTTAGACTGTAAATATCATAACCCTTAAGTGACATATAGCTTAGGGTTATGTGGTCTTTCTTTATTCTCTTGGGTCATTTAATATTGTAATCCAGTTACACTCCAACATTTTCATTATTAAGCGGAGACCAGTTCTTCAAAAACTACCGCTAATCCCAAGACACTGGAAAATCATGCTTATGAATTCCCAGGAGATTCAGTTCGATGTTTGTTTGGCTATAGGCCGCCTTAATTACACAACAAAAGAAGAACTTCACAAGATGAAGAGAAATTCAAATACTTTCTAAGTGCATATTGGTCTTTGAAGACACACAAATGAGGTTAGACCTGGATATGAACAATCAGGTACACTTTTTCAGCCATAAAAGGTTAACGTGTGGAGAAATGCAGGAAGGGTAACCTTTTACATGGGGATATGGTTTTTATTCCATCATACCGTGTTTACAGGGGAAAGTAATCTTGGTGAAAAGTAGCTATGCAAATAAAGGTTAAGTTACCATTACTTTACCCACCTAGCAATCTCTTACAATGGAAACAAGAGAAAGTGGTAAAGTTTTCTAGAAATGTGAATTCGATTACAGGAGGATAAAGAATTGTTTCTTCAGGGAAGCTTGTTAATTCTGTAATCATTCAATTTCATATGTATCACCTAGCCCAGTGTCTGATTTGATGAGATGATGGAAAAGGTAATGGCAGCTGCTAAGATACAGGTTTGCCTTGAAAATAGATGAGTTCCTGAGGTTATGCATAATTTCTTTTCTTTCTGTTGGGGGTAAAAATTACTTCTTTCAGTTAAACTAATAGACAATTGCAATTTAAACCATATTTGAGTTTCAGAGTTTTTTTCTCTAAAGGCAGAATGTAATATAATTAACACTAAATTTTCCCAAGTACTATAATATTATTAATTTAAGGTTTTATTCCTTAAGTTCTGTAAGAGTGAACTGCATTCTTCTGTAACACCAATGCCAGGCACATGAATGAGTTAAGAATCTTGAGTGCTTTTCATAGTCAAAGTTTAACATTACTGACTAACACAAATTTTCCTTTATCAGATAACAGAGACAAAAGGATGTTTGGGTTATACATTTTAGTTTGCTAGTTTTATATATTTACTTAATCATATTCAAATTTATTTTATTTAGGCTTTGATTATAGCTAACACTGATAAGAAGAATAACTTATTAGTATCTAAAAGGGCAAATTTTAAAATGGTTTGATGGTGACAAAAAGAAACAATTTGCTTCTCACTTACCCTCAATAAATTTGCTGAAGTAAGGATGTGAGGTATTTGGAAAATGAGACTGATTTTAAATCTTGGTAACTCTGCCTGATGAATTCAGTAAATGTAGGTTTGGCATGTCTGAGGATTATTAGTTACTCTTTTTATCTTTGCTGTTTCGAAATGTTGTTTTTATTTTAGAAATTGCTTTCTTGTTTTTGTAAAGAAAAACAAATGCTTATGCCAAAAAGTAAATTCAACAAACAAAAGTTCAATAAAGACCATAATATTCAAAGCCCCACTTTAAAAACGTACTTACAAAGTAACTAAAGGTTACTTTAGCATCTTTAACATTTCAGTGAACAACTTTCTTCACCTCTCTCTATATATACACGCACATTTATAAATATATATTTATAATATTTACATAAAGTGAATAAAAATAGGATATATATTATTCTCTAACTTGCTTTTTCTCCATAGTATTTTATAAAATCTTTCTATGTCGAAAATGAATATCTGCAACTTAGAAGTATGACAGATAATATTTATCAAACTGAAAGTTGTGACCTATTAATAAATTGTGAAATTAGTTTGGTGAAACTCATGTAACATTTTATAAAGGATGTAGAATAGACAACAATGGAATGGGATGGGAAATATCAAAGTGCACTGTATGTAGTAAAGGTAAGAGTTTTTCCATGAAATTTTGTCTCAATAGTGTCAGTATGCCTATGCAAGCATGTGCTATGTCACTATGTAAAATGTGTTTCATACTGTGGCTTGCAGTAAAAATTAAGTCTGAGGGCACAGCTAGATAGGGGGTAGACCAGGGAACTTTTGCAAACCAAATACTTACTCATTGACAGTGTTGGAATTATTTCCACATGGACCCATCTCCACTTCATCTTCCTTCTCTCCCCACCCCATACACTGGTGTAGTCAACTATTTTATGGATGGCTTGTATTGTTGATGATGTATTCTGGCAAAACAAACAAGAAATGAAGACTACGCAATAAATGGCTAACTCAATCAGCTTAGGAGTCGCTTATTTTAAAGGTTTTCTGTACTGGCCCTTGACAGGCTCCTGACATAGAGCCTTTGAGCCCTTGAAATGTCCTCATCAATGAGTGTCTTTGTTTGTATACCTGAGACCTTGAGCCATGCCAATTTATGCTAGGAATGTAATTTATGGTTCATACCTGTTTTTGCATGCCTGAGGTTTTGAACCATGTATCAGTTTGACCTGTGGGGAGCTGGATACTGAGAAGGTAAGGTTAGTCATGTGGGTGCTTCACCAGTTAACTATCAACAAAATCCCTAGACAGAAAGGCTCAGCTGAGCTTCCCTGGTTGGCCACACTCACATGTATTGCTAAGAGAATTCACTGCTGCCCATGTTACTCCCCTGGAAGAGAACAACTGGAAACCGGGGCCTCATTTCTCCTGGATTTGGCCCTATGCACCTTTTTCCTTTGTAGATTTTAATCTGTATCCTCTTGCTGCAATCAAGTATAACCATGAGTAGAAGAACTTTTCTGAGTTCTCTGAGACCTTTTACTGAGTGGTCAAACTTAAGGGCAGTCTTGGAGACCCCACACAACAAGAGTAATTAACATCACTATTTTTAATGACCACAAAGTATCCTGTGGTATGTATATGCCATAGTTTATTTTACCAATCTATTGCTGATGGTCATTTATTTTCCAGATAATTTTTGCTTTTGATAATATAAATAATCCTGTATTTACAACTTTTTCAACTTGTTGAAGTTATTATTCCTATCCTATCTTTGCAAATGAAAAGGCAAATGTATGTCTCTTTACTTTCATTTTTCTTGATTGTAATGAGGCTGAATATCTAATCATGTTTAATGGGTCTTTATATTTCTTCTTTTAAGAATTGCCTATTCTATGTGTGTCACCCATTTTTTATTACAGTACATAGTTTTTTATGTTGATTTGTACTTAGATTTGGATGACATGAGCAGGTTAGTGAATAAGCTTGAATTAGAAAATATTTTAAAACAAGTATAGTCCTCTTGCTCCTAGTGCTGAACAAAACTTGGCCTAAATGCTGCAAAAGTGTGAAAGTAAGACTCTTGACAAGACTGTACTGAAGAATAAAAGATTCACATACGTATTTGTGTATATTAGCTGCTTTGGAAGTGGCTAAAACGGTTTAGTTATTTTGTTTATATGATTGATTTGCTAGACAAAACTTTTATTCTTATTATAAGGTATTGCCAAATAAAATTCAGTTCCAGTTTGGTCAAACAGCTGTATAAATAATGGCATTTAACAATAAAGTATCAAAGAAAAAAAGTTATACCACTGTTAAACACTTTTTAAAATAAAATGACAGTTCGCAGGTATCTACACCTTATACTTAACAACTAAGCACGATTGTTCTTTATTCCCAATTAAAAAGCAGACTCATCTTAGTCAAATGCATTACTGTCAGGTTCACTGAGAGAAACTTATTTAATGCCAGGCACATTTGCCGTGTGTGCCAAACACATACATTTAATTTAGTTTTCTGTATAAAAGATATCCATGGCAATTGGCTAGTCTTTATGAATGAGAGAGAGAGAGAGAGAGAGAGAGAGAGAGACTGACAACAAGCCTGCTAGTGTTGAGCTGGGTACCTGGAGATGCACAAACATCTTTAAGGAACCTGGGTCACCATTAATGTTAGAGAAACCAAGGATAATTAATGAAGCGTCTTTCAGCAATTTTTAAGAGTTTTTTTTTTCTCCTATAAATAAACGCATTACTCTATAGGGACTCAACTATGCCTCATACTGGGACAGTATTTTATAGGGTGGGACATATTACTGCTAATTTTAAGTATTATTATTGCTGTTGCTGCTACTATTAGAAATATAAATAGTAGATTATTGTTGTGCTTCAAGTGTTTTCACATACACTTTCTCATTATTAAATGGTCATGACTTTAGCTCTCATGTCTCTTTTAGCAATGTAAAAGCACTTTGGAGAAGAACCCAATTAGTCAATATATTGGCATATTTTTGTAGTAATTTAGTTTACAAAACACTGTCATCTGTGTAATTTTGCTTCCCTCTTCTGAGGCCTTTCTGGAAGTCTCTGTAACCTGAATTTTTAGGGAGAAGTAAATGGTGACTTAGAGAGGTTACTTGCCATACCCAGAGTTACAACTGGTACAGTAAGTGATAGAGTTGATGCTCTTGATTCACTTATTCATTTATTCATTCAGGACTCTTTGGAGGGCCTGTGATGTGTCAATCACCCTGATAAATGGTGAATACCATATTTAAAATATATATGGTCTGTTTTCTTTAAGGACATCGTTTACCAGAGGCATTTCACGTGAAATCATGTAACACAAATGCATTGTCTTGCTTGGTAACAGAAAGATGAAATGCTGCTGTATAGCTCAGAGGAAGAAATGCTTACTTTTCTGGGATGGTATTGAGATGACCAGAAATGTCAAGCAGGATTACAATGCTCACTCAGAGTGTTCCTGGTGCCCCACAAAGGGACCACAGGATATCACAGAAAGAGCCCAGGAAGAAAGCCTGCAGCTGTTCTGAGGAAACAACCTAAAGCTAATTGATAACATTCCATATTCCCTGTCACCATCTTGAAATATATAAAAAGGGATACTGTCACTCTGAGAAAAAGTCATTACCTAAACACTGAACCTAAAAATATATTCTCACACTGGGTGGGATGAATAGGTTTAAAATTTTTTTTTACTTAAATTAGACATTTTTTTCTGAGCACATGACAATTAACATCCATTGGACAAAGTTTCAAATGTAGAGATAAAAAGTTTTAAAGGAAACTAAAAAGCACATAATCTTGCCATAGGTATATAGGCATTTTTTCTTCCTATGTGTATTATCTCATAAATAATAATTTATTTCCTCTTTTTTATATTCACATTATAAATTAGAGGTTTTCAAATATTATCTAATTTGACATAATTTAACTATTGCCATGTATTGAACATTTCTCTTGTCTATATAGAGTTTCCTGGTTATCAATGATGCTGTTTCTAAGATCTTTTTCATATTGCTTTCTCCTGCTTTTTCATTTCCTTTACTTAGAATGTTGTTTTCCTAAAATAGGTTACCAGAAACAGAATTGCTGGGTCAAAGGCATATCATTTTTAAAACATTTGATACATATTATCAAATTTGTTCTTCAGAAAGCTTGTGTCAGTTATAGTCACACCATTGCTGACTTGGAGCTTCAGTATTTTTTAATCAATTTGTGTATCATTACATATTAGGAAGAGTAACCCTCTACCGTATTTATTCTAGATATTTTTCTCAGTTTATTTTCTTTGATTACAGTATATAATGTTTTAAAAGCAGAGATTTTAAAAGGGTCAAGACTATACACCTTTTTCTTTACATAGAATATTCTTTATATTTATATATAAACATTTATATTTAAACATTTTTAAATATATTTTTAATTTCAATATTTTGAGGGTACAAGTGGTTTTTGGTTACATGAATGAATTGTGCAATGGTGAAGGTTTAGATTTTAGTGTACCCATCACCCAAGTCACGTACATTGTACTCAATATTTAGCTTTTTAGCCCTCACACCCTTCTCACTCTCCCCAATTCTGAATATCCAGAGTTCAAGATAACACTCTGTATGCCTTTGTGTACCCATAGTTTAGCTCCCACTTATAAATGAGAACATATGGTATTTGGTTCTCCATTCCGGACTTACTTCAATTAGAATAAAGGGCCTCCAGCTCCATCCAAGTTGCTGCACAAGCCATTATTTCATTCTTCTTTATGGCCCAGTTGTATTCCATGGTGCATATATGCTACATTTTCTTTATCCACTCATTGTTTGATGGGCACTTATGTTGGTTCCATATTTTTGCAATTGTGAATTGTGCTGCAATAAGTGTATGCATGCAGGTGCCTTTTTGATATAATGACTTCTTTTCCTTTGGGTAGATATCCAATAATGAGATTGCTGGATTAAATGGTACATCTACTTTTGGTTCTTTGAGAAATCTCTGTGCTGTTTTCCATAGAGGTTGTGCTAATTTACATTTCTACCACCATTGTATAAGAATTCCCTTTCACCATATCCATGCAACATCTATTTTTTTAAACATTTTAATAATGGTCATTCCGGCTGGAGTATGGTGTTATCTCATTGCGGTTTTAATTTGCATTTTGCTGATGACTAGCGATGTTGAGCATTTTTCCATATGCTTGTTGGCCATTTTATATCTTTTTTGAGAAATGTCTGTTCATGTCACTTGCCCACTTTCAATAATTTTTAATGAAATTGTTTTTTTTCTTGCTGATTTGTTTGAGTTCCTTGCAGATTCTAGATATTAGTCCTTTGTCAAATACGTAGTTTGCAAATATTTTTTCCTGTTCTGTAATGATTACTTCTTTTGATGTACAGAAGCTTTTTAGTTTAATTAGGTCCTATTTATTTATTTTTGTTTTTGTTTGGCTTTTGGGGTCTTAGTCATAAATTCTTTGCCTAGGACAATGTCCAGAAGAGTTTCTCCTAGGTTTTCGTCTAGAATTTTTATGAGATCTATACACCCTTCTCGTTGTATTTTTTTTTCCACTAGTGTTTTTTAAAAAAGCTTATAATTTTTTTTTCCAGAGAAAGAGTTTAATGATCACAGCAAGGAGATGGGAGGGACCCCAAATTTGTCTCTCCTGGGAGTTTTTGGGCTGGGGCTTTTAAGGGGATTATGGAGAGCCAGGGGCTGGAAAATTGGGGTAATTGATTGGTCAGGGTAAGAAAAATAAAATCATCAGGATGTGGAAACTGCATTCTTTGTTGAGTTAGCTTCTCATGGGATCCTTCAGACCAGCTGGTGTCAGTTAGTTTCACCACTATGCAGGACCCTAAAGAATATCTCAGATGAAAAACTCAATGTTTCACAACGTTTGTTGTTATCTATAAAGCAGTTAAGAAAAGAGTTATAATCTTGTAACAAGGTTTATGTGATTTTGGGGCAATGGCAAACAACTGTGAGGAAATAGGTCAGGGAGCAAGCTGACCTAATCAATGCGGAGCATGCTGTAAGCTTGCCTTATTTTCACTTCTCCCACTCCTTTCTTCTCTGATTAATTTCATAAAGTTTACAGGTTCAGTTTCACAACTGCTGGATTATATGGTAAGAATATGTTCAGTTTCGTAAGAAACTGCCTAACTGTCTTCCAGTGTGGTTGTACAATTTTGCATTCCCAGTAGCATTCTTGTTACTCCAAGTCCTTGCCAGCATTTGGTGTTGTTAGTACTCTGGATTTTGGCTGTTTTAATCATTGTATAATGATATCTCATTATTGTTTTTAGTTGCATTTTCTGATGACATGTTGAACACCTTTTCACATGTTTATTTGCAGTCTGTATATCTTCTTTGGTGAGGTGTCTCTTAAGGCCTTTGGTCCAGGTTTTAACTGGGTTGTGTGTTTTGTTACTGTAGAGTTTTAAAAGTTATTTGTGTATTTTAGATAATGGTCCTTTATCTGGTATTTTTGGCAAATATTTTCTCCCACTCTAGGGTTTGTCTTCTTATCCTCATATTAGTGACTTTTGCAGAGCAGAAGATTTTAATTTCATTGAAGTCTTTCTCAGATCATGTCTTTAATGTTGCATCTAAAAATTAATTGCCATACGGCAGGTCATATAAGATCTTTCCTATGTTATCTTTTAGTAGTTTTATAATAATGCATTTTACATGTAGGTCTATGATTCATTTATAGTTAATTTTTAATAAATTTTGTTAATTTTTACTTTGCATTAAGCACATATTCCTCTCCATAATATGGTGAGACTCATCCAGTCAGTTAAAGGTCTTAGGAGCAAAGACCAAAGCTCCCAGATGCAGCCCCTAAACTTTGGACTTTCCGGTCTCCAGAACTATTAAAAAAATAAATTTACCTTCTTTATAAAGTTCTCTGTCTCAGATATTCAGTTATAGCAACAGTAAATGAACTAAGCACACAAAGAAGAGATCTTGTGAGCACACAGAGAGAAGGCAGCCTTCTGTAAGCCAGGAAGGAATTCTTCATCAGAAACTAAATTTGGAAGCACCTTGATCTTTAATTTCTCAGCCTTGTAAATTTAGTGATTTATTACAAAGGATACTTTTAAAGGAAATAATTAAACAGCCAAATGAAAAAATATATAGGATGAGGTCTGGAGGGGGCCCCAAGTACAGGCAACTATGAAGGATTTTTAAACAACAGACCTAAAGAGCTCTAAATGTCTCCAATGTCAATAATATGGGCTACAGTAGGAACTGCTATAGCAATATCTTGCTTTTATAAGAATACACTGGTCAGCAGCTGAAATTATGTGCTGTGAGTTTTAGCACATAAATCTTCTGGAAGGACAGATATTTTAAGTGATTTTAAATTAACATACTTGACTTTCCTTTTTTGTATAATACAGGAAATAGTCTGGATATTTTTTCAATGTCCCCAAAATAAGATAAGAGTCTTCATAAACTGCTTATAATAGTTGCTACTTTTAGATTGGCTACAGTAACATATGAGTTAAAAATCATTGAGCAGCATATACAGCCTTGGACTTTACTGTCTCTTTCATTCTTTGGACAAATTATATGGAATATAATTATTTAAATTGTGTTAAAAGACCCACACATGTCCCAATAATGGAACACTAGGTGTGTAAATGGGCTAATAAAAGCTTATGTTTCCTGGCCAGGAGCAACTTGCATTGCTTGTGTGTTTTGTTATTGTAGAGTTATTGCATTGCTTGTATTATAAAGTGCCCATTCACTTAATCTCATCACTTTCGTTGGAACAGAAAGTTAGGACAGAAAATACCTTGTTGGCTTGTCAGTTTCTTTGCTTTCTCAAGATGCCATTTGGAGTGACATGTTGGCAGTTTTTCAGTGGTAATTTTAAGGCAGCCAGAGGAGAAATGAAGCCAGATTTACACAGACTTCAATTGACTTCTGTGGTACTAGATGCTGTGAGAGACCCTTTTCTCAGCCAAATAACAAATGTAGGACACTAATTCATGAACTGTGGTAAGAAGGCTGTAAACTCCAATTTCGTTTGACAATTTCCCCTTTATATCCTGGTGAACAAAATGGAGCATGCCTGACTGAATACATGGGTACTTTGTGTGAGTTGGTCAGTAATAAGTTGTATGACGAAAATGTATTCTACCTATTAAATGATATCAATCTAGAAGGAGATTGATTTTGTTCAACATTTTTATCAGTGACTCTGATAAAGGTATAGAAGGCTTACTCAATGAATTTATAGATGGTACAATGGCTTTTGCATTTGATTACAGCTTCAAATATAAAAAGATCTCAACAGACTAGAGCAATGATGTAAAATCTAGCAAAATAAAATATAATGGGAATAAATATAAGATTGTACATAGAAACTCCGTAACACATCAACATCAACTATAGATGCAGGATATAGAAAACAGTGTGACAGCTGCAGATACAACAGTGGCTTGGCAGTCACCCCCTCTGTCCTATTTAAGTATCCCACCTCAATTTGAGATAACAACATTACATAACTCCTTTGGAATTTTATGAAATTCAGTTGCTACTAATAGGAGTCAAATATCAGAAACAAATGAGTTGACAATTTCATTTTAGACTTTTAAGATAACACTTTGACTAAGGCTTCTCATCCCAGAGGTCTCCTTTAAGAGAAGTTAGACGAATTGAAGCTTGTTAGAAAGAGAGTAAATAGGTAGTGCGTGGGCTTAAAGTCAACCATGGAGAAATGGCTGAGGATTTTTTTTATTCCCTACCCATTTCAGTGTGTTTTTGCTATATATTTGTAATGCAGTTAGATTAATTTGTTACTGTTTAGATTATACTTTTGGTTCCTCCCTCTTTTAGTTTATTGTTTATTTTTATGGATGTGAAACAGCATGCTTCTAAAACTCAGAATTATACCAAAACCTCATGTACTCAGAAGAGTGTCATTCTCCTCTTGTCCTTCCTATTCTATTCTCATTTCTCCATTCTTTTCCATACCTTCTGTAAGTAACCAGTCTCATTACTTTCTCATTTATCTTTACTGTATATTTTTATACATATAAGCAGATACATGTTTATTTTCTTATTTTGCTTTCATGCTTACATAAAAAATTAGCTTACTACAGATGCTCTTTGCACTTCTTATCAATGCATCCTGGAAAGCATTCCACATCAGTCATAGAGCTCTTCAGTCTTTTTTGCAGATGCCTTGTATTCCCTTGTACAAATGTATTACAGTTTATCCAACCACTCTTCCATATATGGCCATTTAGGTTATTTCACACATTTTATAATCACAAAAAATGATGCAATTAATATTCTTATAATTTTACTGTTGGTGATGCAATTAAAACTGTGTACTGTGTTTTATTTGTTTATAATCTTTGTCTTATTAGAGGTGTAATTACAATGTAAATTCCTGTAAGTGCTATTGCTGGGTCCAAAAGTAAGTGCATAGTTGTTAAATATTGCCACATTTTTTTCCATACAGGCTGTAGGTATCACTTTGCCTTCCCACTAGAAATACATGAGAAAGTACCTATTTTCCCACAAACTTGCCGACAGAATGTGTTATAACGCTTCTTAACTCTTGCCAATCTGATAGGTGGGAAATAACATCTCCCTGTTGTTTTAATTTGCACTTAAGTAAATATGTGTAAATTTAAACATCTTTCCATAGTTTAAAAGTCATTTGATAACTTTTTGTGCATTGTCTATTTATGGATTCATTCCATTCTTCTATTGAGTTTTTGGTCCTCAGTATCTCAATTTTTAAGAGTTCTTAATATATTAGGGATAGCAGACCTTTGTGATGCATGTTGCAAATATTTTCTTCTAATGTCTTAGCGGTTTTCTGATTTTGTTTATGGTGTTTTTGTCATGAGAAAAATCTTTATGTAGTCAAACTTATCAACCACCTTTTTTACTGCCAGATATTGAGTCATAGTTCAAAAATATTTTCCAATACCTAGGTTGAGGAGGAATTCAACCATGAATTGGTCTAGTATTGACATGGCTTCATATTTCAAATTTTATAGATATGGAGTTTATTCTTATGAGGAATAGATCCCACTGTATTTATTTCTAAATGGCTACTCAGTACCATTATTTAGAAAATTTACCTTTGTTCAAATGATTTCAGCTCAATCTTTATTATATACTAATTTTACTTATGTACTTGGCTTTATTTCTGGGTTCTTATTTTCTATTCTACTCACATCTTTGTTTTCTTATGTACTGATACAATAATGTTTTAATTACAGAGACTTATATTTTAATGTCTGGCCATTTTTCTTTCTGTGTTTTTCTAAGCATTCTTCCATGTTTGTTATTCCATATAAACTTTGAGATCGACTTGCCTAATAAAAGCTTCAATATAAAGTTTTAACCTAAGTTTGAAAGCTGTTGGCAGACAAAGTTTACTTCAAACTTTTTAACAGCCAGCTCTGTCCAAAGACAGAATGGCATTCTTATGGGTGGAGATGTTTAAGCATTGCTAGATTGGACTAGTGCTTTTCTGACTTTAACATACACATGAACCACCTGTGGAACTTGTTTAATTAATCACCCAAAGATACTATTTAATTTAACCACCTGAGGGTATTGTTTAATTAATTGCTATGATACAGATGGAATAATACACCAGTCGCTGGAACCCATGGGCACATCCATTCAAACCCCCACAGTTAATATTGGGAACAAAGTCAATATAGCAAGAATCCTGATGAATATAAATCTACATATTGTTAAGCTTCGTTTTGTGCCACTGTTTTGTTTTTTTTTTAATTCAACCAGAAAATAGAGTTGCATAAATATTTGTGGGGTTTTTTTTGGATGATTATATTTTGAATTTTATTCAAAGTTTGTGTTCGTACCCAATATTGTACCCAAGAGATAATTTGTGTTTTTATACCCTATTTGGGTGATGTTTTTTCTAGAACCATCACCATTATACAATACATCTATGTAACAAACCTGCATACGTATCTCTTGAATCTAAAATACAATAAAATAACAAAGTATTACTACTACTAATAATAAATAGGCCAGAGTCTACTACTTTTTGGCAAGCAGTCACTGATTCCCCTTGGATAAAGAAAAGCATTGGGTCATACTGAGCAAGCCTAATAATCCGAAATTATTCTGTTTTGAGGTAATATACTTAATATGAAAATGTTAAATAATTTTTAAACAAATTGAGCTCTAATTTATGTATCACAATAATTCTTGGGAAAATGCTGGAGTACAATTACAGTAAATGTTTTCTGTTTTAAAAAAATTATATTTTTAGTTCTGGGATACATGGGTAGAATCTGCAGGTTTGTTACACAGGTGTACATGTGCCATGGTGGTTTGCTGCATGCATCAACCAGTCATCTACATTAGGTATTTCTCCTAATGCTGTCCCTCCCCTAGCCCTCCCACCTCCTGACAGGCCCTGGTGTATGATGTTGCCCTCCTTATGTCTGTGTGTTCTTATTGTTCAACTCCCACTTATGAGTGAGAACATGTGGTGTTTGGTTTTCTCTTCCTATGTTAGTTTGCTGAGAACGATGGTTTCCAGCTTCATCCATATCCCTGCAAATGACATGAACTCATACTTCTTTATGGCTGCATAGTATTCCATGGCATATATGTACCACATTTTCTTTATCTAGTCTATCATTGATGGGCATTAGGGTTGGTTCCAAGTCTTTGCTATTGTGAATAGTGCTGTAATAAACATACATGTACATGTATCTTTATAGTAGAATCATTTATAATGCTTTGGGTATATACCCAGTAATGGGATTGCCGGGTTAAATGGTACTTATGGTTCTAGATCCTTGAGGAATTGCCACACTGTCTTCCACCATGGTTGAACTAATTTACACTCCCACCAACAGTCAATAACCTTCCTTTTTATTTGAAACCTATCAGACCTAAAGTCCCACAGAAAAAGCAAAGAACTCAAAGAAAGACATTTTACCTGAAATATGGTGACAAAGCAAATGAGCTTTGAAATCAGAAGACTGGTTTTAAATCCAGGTTTTGACATTCTTTGGACAACTCTGGGCAATTTTCTTAACACAAATTCTAATGTTTTCATCTATAAAATAAAGATGATATTAAGGCTATTGGTAAGATTAAGTGAGATAACATCTGGAAAGCACTTAGCAGAGTGTTCCACAAGTGGCTGCTTTTGTTACTGTAACTTCATCATTGGGTGATAGACCCATTGCACAGACCCTTCCTCTTCAGATTGTTTCTCATGCCCGTTTGATGAAGTCCTGTTATCTCTGAAGGATTAAGCATTATTGTCCTGTTAGGAAGCCTTGATTGATCAACCAACCATAGCTCTATCAGAATCACAGAAGCTTGTGATTTACACTGGAGATCCCCAGACACAGCCAATACAGCAGACCTTTGAAAGGCAATAGCTTTGTGTTTCATACATTTAGATCTTTATCATTCTTACTTTAACCTGTGGTGTGTGGAGGGCATTGTTTTTTCTAGGCTTTCATTAAGCAGATTCTTTATCAGGAACAAAATCTTCTCATCTTGGAATGTATTTTGCAGCCACTGCTTATGCCAAAACACCCTTGGATCAGTTAAGAACACCAACTAGTTATCCTTAGTTTTTAAAGGGGTTTTCATATTATAGTTCTATATTAGTTCATTAGCTGGCATTGATTTTTGGTCTCTGTTCTGTGAAATCTGATACATAATGCATGCTAGCCTCAAAGAAAGCACCCAAAAAGACCACCCCAACAAAATATGTAGTTTCTTGTGTGGAAGACACACAGGGAGTAACATGAAAGCATGTATGCATGCACACGCATGCGCACACACACACACACAATTGCATTCTTCGTGACATAACCACTTAAGTTCATATCCACAGCAGCAAGTAATAAGGTTATATTAAAGGTTCAATGGATGTTTATTAAAAGAATTAATAGAAGAACTACTTAATTACTTAATGAGATAGAAACATAAGAGTATTATAAACTTGTATACATGTGAGTGAGTATACAGCCATATGCTACATATTTTCTACTAAGATCTCTTTAATTATGAAAGCTACATATTATTTTGGGATTGTTCAATAAAGCTCCCGCCTTCTTTTACATAAATACCATTGCTGTTTTAAGCAGATAGGAACTAATAAATGGTTCTACCAGATATTTCTTCCGGCAGGGGTGCCAGATGTACGCAGGGAATCAGTTACTTAATTCCCCTAATCACCCATTTCTTTCCTCCCTTTTCATTCTGTGCTTGGAAACTTCAACATTCCCCAGTGTGCTAATAGCTGACCCTGGAAACTGACAGAAACCAAAACCTTCTCTTGAAAGCAGCAGGCTCCATATGGTTGCTTCAAGGATGGAGGGTGACCCTGCCAAGTCTCCTGCAAAGGGATTTTATAGAGCAGAGAGGCAAACGTGTCCCTTTAAATGTTAGTCATTGAGCCAGAGAGAAGAAATCATTTTCCTGATGAAAGGCAGTTAAAGTACTTTTCAGCTTCTGATCTGCAAACTATAGGAAGTTTTGTACAATGGCGGCTCAATGCCAAACATTAAAAATAAATGTAATCAGATGATTAGCTCTAAAACTCTTCCCTCAAAAAATGATAGAGCTGTCAGTTACAATCGAACATACATATGCATATTTGAAAACAGGGAGACCAAGAATAACTTCGCATGTCTGAAACCAGCACTATTCTACGTGTGTGAGGGTAACAGAGGCTATGACACAGCATATGAAGTCAATGGTGGAGTTGTTATTATTTATACATGAGTAAAGATTACAAATGCAAGCCCCAGCTCAGATCTCTCACCCCCTGGATCTGTGAAACCTGTCACTCAGTCTCCCGCGGTGTGTCTTCCTGTCTCGGAGCCATCGGACCACCTGCTGCCAAGACTCTCATCTACTGCATCGCCCGAAGGCCTCGATGATAACAGCATTGATTCCAATGTACATCTAATTACTTCTCATAATCTATTCATTTCACAATAGTGTAGTGAAACATCTGTCACATCATAAACTCTTTAGTAGCCTTATCAAACCACCAAAACACACTCTGCTGCCAGTTGGCAGTTTCCTCGGTTTCCCATTTATTAATATGATTCAAACATTTCTAGTCCTTTTTGCAGCTTTAGATGAATTTCCCCAATGACCAGGGAAGCAGAACTGGGCAAACTGTAGTTGAAATGTCTGTATATTACCTATTGAGGGACAAATCCGGATGTCACACGAAAATCAGTTAAAATAGCATTGTTTCCTTGGAGGAATTGTCTCTAAATAAAGTTCTTTCATTCATAACGGTGAAAGGGCCTCTTCGTGGCTTCGATGTGTCTGATTAACTTACTAAAATAAGTCACTTGGACATTATTGCCGTTGAATAGGATATTCCACAGGAAAGCCTTTTACCTTCCTATGTTTAACTCTACCTTTGGGGAAATTATGCTCTTTCCATTTTCTCCTCTTTTTAATTTTCTCTCCTTACCCTTTCTCTTCCTTCTCACTACTCTTTTGTAGAAAATCTAATAAAGAGACCATCATGTCACAGCTGATTAGCAAATACTGCTATTATTTAGTGATAAAGTCGACACAATATTCTAGGCACAATACAGAAAGAGACAGTGTCTTCCAAAATAGAGATTCATCACCAGGTCCTTAATGCTGGTAAACTTACTTCTACTCATTCTTTAAGATGCAGTTGAACAATACCTTTTTGGAGCAGCCCTCCCAGGGAGAATTACTCAATCCTTTCTTTATCAGCTCAAAACAACTTGACATCTCTATCCATGCACTTAACGTAATAATTGAGGATCATTGTTATACGTATCTGCCTTACTCGCAATGATAAATCCCTCAAGGATAAGGACTATGACTTTTTCATGTTTGTATCCTTGGCAACTTGCTGGGTGCCTGGCACCCCAGACAATGTCTAGTAGATATAGATGATTTTCCAGTTCACTGAAGAGGATTGAAAAACTGCAGTTTCAAGAGCTCCTTTACATTTATGATGAACATCAGTATCATTCCCTATATTCTGCTCTAATAATAATAATAGTCAATGCTTAAAGGTACCAGGAACTATTCTAAGTACTTCATATGTAACAGCTCATTTAATCCTCACAAGAACCCTGAGAGGTTGATCATATTATGGTCCACATTGTAGAGCTAAGGTGTTGCATTGCAGAGAGACTGAGTGTACAGTGCAGGTAGTATAGGCTCAGCAAAGGAAGGGGGTGCCATAAGAACCATCAGCAGGGAAGGCACCTAGTAGCGAGAGAGAGAGATGACTTTTGAGGAATGAGCAAAGTGTAGATAAAAAGCTGAATAACAGGAAATCATTCTGATCCAAGAGAACAACAACCTCTGACTCCTGCTGCTCCCTACTCAGCGTAGTTGGCTTATTCAAAGCAGAGAGTGCCAGCGCACATGTGGCTGTCCATCCTTGCCTATTAATTCTTGCCAATTCTCCCTGTAAAAATTCAAGGTGTATTTGCCTGGAGAAGCGGGAGGAAGTAAGAGAGGATCTACTGAAGCCAGGATTTCTCAGTCCTTACACATCTTGTGGTCTAGATAATAAAATTTGGTTGCTCAAGTCTCTGGCCATAGACGAGAGAAAGGCATCCTCTTGAAAGCTCAGCTTGACCATGAAGCCTTTATGACAGCATAGAATGTGGTGAAAATGCTTTTCCCCTCTCAAAATGGCCCTTGCTTTATGCACATGTTAAGAAGTGACAGAATAATGCACTTTTCCCATTCTTGCAAAATAAACTTTTATTTGGAGGTACAGAATAATTTAGGGTTCAGGCTGTCATTCACTTTCGATGTCTGTAAACATATTTGTATAAATGGACTCATTCCACACAGCCCCATTCCAGTCCGTAGCACAATACGGTTTACCATGCACACACTAGTTACATGAAGACACAGAAATTGACTTGCTGATAAAACACTTAAACACGTGGAGGCAGAGAGTGGAAAAATAGATAACAGAAACTGGAAGAGATGAGAGAAGTGAGTTAAAAGATGCAGACATTCAGTAAGATAGAATGCATAAATTCAATGTTTGATAGCAGAGCAGGATGACTATACTTAACAAAATGTATTGTATTTGGGTGACAGACAGCTTGATTACCCTGACTTGATCACTGTGTGTTATATACAGATAACAAAATTTCTCATGTACTCTATACATCTGTACACATTTAAAAGAGAGGAAGAAACTGAACAGCTAATTCATGAGTGAAAAGAATGAAAAGTTAAGGGACTGTCTTTGATATTTAGATTTTTTTTAGTAGTTAGCTGGGCTTATCATATATCTGCCTGCTGAAGAAACGTTATTTTGTTAGCTCATCTTGTGGGAGGGTTAGTGAAAGGAAGGTATAAGACCCCAATATCATGGTCCTTCCATATGACATCCAAAAGGATTTAACATTTTTGGCTTCTGGCAATGTTTTAAGCTCATAAGAAGGCTTCTTCTCCATCTTGTGGCTCAGCTTTAAGGCCACAGGTATATCATTTCTCTCAAAACTTTTCTGAGGCTTATTTCTCTTTTCCTATCTTCATGGCTGCCCCCTTACACCTGTAGTTAGTTTCTGAATGACAGCCTCAGATCCCCAGCCTACTTTTTCTGGAACTGGGGACAAAACACTGGGAAGTGCCACTCCTGGTGGCAGTCTTCCTTAAGGTAGTGCTAGAAGGTAGAATAAGTCCCCAGGTTTCCCTCCAGCCACAAGCCTCCCCATCTCGAAATGGTAACAGGATCAGTGGAGGATGAGGATGTACATCCACCTCCATCTATGATTCAGATGGACTTGGACAAAAAAGCAAACAAGTTGAGAAATCTAGGTCATAAAAAATCATACAGGATGATCAAACAGTGATGACAAAGAGAATTGCACTATTACAGATAGAAAAGAATAAGAACATGCATAAAAGAGCTTAAGAAAACATGAAAGTGTTGGTATGGTGTGGAGAAAGTAAATTGAACTGGCCAGATGGGAAGATATGAATATAAATGAACTCGGACCACCTTTAACATTTCTTCTCCCCCGCCTCATCATAGATAAGAAGAAAGCATCTTAGGCCTCCCTCCCTTGCTCTGGTGTCCTGCCTGCCTCACAATCCCTTGCTACCTGGACTATGCCTTGTCTCCAGTCCAGTCTCCACAACCGTTCTTCACATCACTCCCCGCTAGAGCCTCTTCTTGGGCATGGACCAACTCATCTCCTACTGTTTCTTATTTTGTGAACTGAAGATACTTGGAGAGTTCTGGGGCAGAGCTGTCAAGAGAGAAGGCAAGTAAGGGCCTCCTCAAAGAAAACAGCTCCCTCAACAACGTGGGCTAAAGCCAAATAGAGAGCAGCCTTCCTTAGAGAGATCTACTCTTCCTCCATATTTTTATTTTTCATTTATTCTCATTCCCTAGGCCAAGGGGCCGCCATCTTTGCATCTATCTCACACTCCTCCCTATGACTCCAAAACAGTCACTGTTACTGCCTTTATAGTACTCACCAGAAGAAAAAAAGTGCAGGATCAGGAGCTGTGGCCCAATAAGTAAAAGGAGGAACTGAGCCCAGGCTTCCATGAGTGTGGTGAAAGATGTGATGAAGAGTCAGGATAGAAATGTGGGATGTGTTTAAGGGGATACCATTTAAAACAGGGTAGCAAGGTATGAACTAAGGACAATGAAGAACTGAAGGGAGACGTTTAGGGGATAGAGTAGAGGGAATGTAGAAATGGATGATTCTAGCTATTAAAGGTTTACTTAGACCCTTTGATGTTCAAAGTATTACAGATAATGAAAAGTTCTGTAAAACACAGCTTCTATCTCCCAGGATTCTTGTTCTATTCTTGTTCAGGATAGAAATAAATATGCCCACAGACACTGTCATCTAAGATAGAATAAAAAGTACCATCAAGGCCATGTTCACAAGGCAGGTTCAAAACACAGGTCAGAGGGATGAATTCCAACATCAATTCCAACATCTAGGAAAGTTGCCCTGGATGCTGTCATTTGACCTGGACATTAACACACAGGGAAATCATAGATAGAAATAAAATAGAAAGTGGCAGGGAAAGGCTTTTCAGGTGGAGAGTGCAGCATGAGCAACGTAGAGGACAGCTGAGGAAAGGCACAGTTGAGAGACTGCCCCTTCACTACATCCATCCATTCATTCAGCAAATGTGTGCTGGTCACTTACTCTGTGCCACAGTTTGTATTGAGCACAAGAGAAATAAAGTGAATTCACCTTGGTCTCTGCACTGAGTTTTTCCAGCATTGCTAAAATCAGGGTTTGTGGAGGAGGTGGGAGCTATAATAGACTCTAAAGAACCATGAATGCCATGAAAGAAACCTGAGCTTTGTTCTATGCTTTCTGTAATTGTGTTCCATTCTCTGAAGTGGGGAATGGCATTATCAGACATGTGTTTTGAGAAAGAAACCAGCAAAAATACAAAGTGAAAGAGATCTTGGAAAACTTTGGTGATAAAATTATAAAATTATACAACTATAAAAAAATATAATTATAAGATTCAAATACCTAGTAGCTAGTATAGACAAATTAATCCTTATTGAATGCCAGAATATTTGAGCCTAGGTCTTCATCTTCTCAGGCACACAGGCAGATGGAGTGTCCTTTCTCACATCACATCATCACACTATGTGATCCTTATGCCTGTTGATAAGCACCTGTGGAGACAAGAAGCAATTTCCAGGTTAGAACACCACCAAATTCATGATAAGACTAGACTTCAAGATGTCTAAGGTGAGATGGGTGAGCTACAGAAAATGAGAAAAGACTGTAACTACTAGTGAGTCTGCCTGGTCTGGGCCATGAGAAGGAGAGAGTAAGGAGGTTTCAGTGGATCTCAGGGTGATGAGTTCATCAACCTCATGTCAGGCCCCAAATTGGCCATCTTAGCATTCCAGGGATACATTGTCTTCTCTATAGCTCCGGCCAGAATTGCTGATTTCAAGAGTTGTAGCATTAAAATAAGATCTATCCTCTTAGCAAATTTCGATGATATTATTAACTGTAGACACTAGACTGTACAGTAGATCTCTAGGATCAATTTATCATGTATAACTGAAACTTTGTACCCTTTGACTAATACCTGTCCCTCATCCCTAGCAAATACCATAAGATAGTAGCTCTTATGTAAGGTGTTCTTATCACAAAAAAATTAATGATAATAGAGTGGGAGGAAATCTTTGGAGGAGATGAAGAGGTTTATGGCGTAGATAGTGCTGATGATTTCACCAATGTATACTTACCTCCAAACTCAAGTTGTATACATTAAAGAGTACAGCTTTTTGTATGTCAATCACACCTCAATAAAGTGGTTTGAAAAAGTTCAAGTATAAATATTATTAGACTTAGATTCTAGCTGTTCCATTTTAATTTTGTACCTAGCAAAGATAAAAAATCTTCATTTTCTTTATGATACAGCAGGCGAATGCAGAAATGGAGGAGTCTAACTAATTAAAATTTACTTAGCTGCGTAAATGCTTGAAGTATTATGGATGATTAAAAATTGTGTAAAATACTGCTTCTATCTCTTAGGATTCTTTTTCTATAAGATAGAAATAAATGGGCACACCAGAAACTGTAATATAGGATAAAATGAAAAGCTATCATAGATTTATAATAATCATATACTCTCCTATAACATCATCACTCAGTATTTGCTTGTCTTTTCTTTTCCTAAGACAGTGATCCCAGAATTTACTATTGTTCTTCATCTGCACTATTTAAAAATCTTAGCACCAGCTTTTTAAATTTTTCTTCAAAAATCCTGACTTTTGCAGCCTATTTGTCCTCTCTTTGAAACATATATGTTACCCTCAGGTAGCCTACTTGATCACAGCCAGGAAATCACAGCTTTAGTCTTGGAAGGGCCAGAAATTTGTGGACGGAGAAGGCAAGTTATTTAAACACACTGTGTTGTAGTTTTTCCAGCAATAAGTAAGGAAGAGCAAAACTCCTGCCTCACAAGCGGGCTGTGAAGATTACATAGAATGTATTTTAAAGTATTTCCAAAAGTAGAATATGCTTAGCAAATTTAGTTCACTTCAAGAAATAATGATAAGGCAGTAATGCATTAACAGTGCAGAAAATAAATTTCAGGCACTTCCTTCCAGGAGTGACACCCCAAATTTCTGTCTCCCAGACAGATTCTGCCAAGGATAATAAAGAAGCTCTTAAGACTTTTATACCTTCAAAAACATTTGATTATCACCTACTATGTGCCAAATAGTGTTCTAGATGGTGGAGATACTACAGCTCTTAAAGTTATTGGGAAGAGGTTAGATCATGTTAGGTTATGAATTGTAATCATGGTTGTTGTTATTACAAATTGAGTTACTTTTATATGTTTAAAAGTAGAAAGATATTAACTTTGAGCTCGATCAAATGTATTCTCTTTATTTGAAAACTGCTGCTAAGAAAATCTCCATTTTGCTCATACCAATTTTAGGAGAAATAGTTTTTAATTTATCTATAATGATAATACATAGAATTTGTAGAGTGTTCAACTTTGCTTTACTCCATGCACTATATCTGGGTTGAAAGGAAAATGATGGAGGAAGGAAGAAGAGAAGAGAAAGGGAATATTTATTGAGTGCCAAAATTGCTCCAGGTGCTTTTATACCCAGAATCTTACATGTGCCCCTCACATCCTCTCTTGCAACGTGCTGGATCCCACAATGATTTTCTCTGCCATGAAGGTTTATGACTGATGAATGACAGTGTGGTTCTTTCTTGTACAGTAACTGAAAAAAAAAAATACCTTGACATGATTTTCCCATTGAATCCAGAAGAGATAGGATTTCATCATGTAAAGCTGACACCAGATATGAATTCCCCAGTGGCCTTGAGGGCTATAATTTCCCAGAGAGGCCAGGTCACAAATAAAGCACAAGAACTGATATTTTACCTCTTTCACTGCTGAGACGTTTTCATAGGCTCCAACCCTGTTCCTTCTAACTTCTTTTCCTTCTGGGTTCAGCAGGCGTTCCACTTCATTCTACCAGAGCTTCATTCTGTTGTAGTTAATTCTAGAATAGAATTGATTCAAAATTTGACTATCAAGAACCATACCCAAGAGGATTTCCTTATTGAAATACCCAAAGGACTAAATTGGAGGCTGTTCCACCTCTAGTGGTGGGGGTGGAATCAGTGGTGTCGCTATGGGAAGTAACATTACAAAAATAATATTCACTTATAAAACAGTGTGTATATCATTGTTTTGCTATTCAATGACCTAATGACTCCTAACTTTAGGAAAAAAATTGGGAAATGGACTTTAGGCATTCTTCTGTCTTTTGTCCTAGAGGTGATGCCTGCCACTACGTTCTTTCCACTGACCAGAGTCTGCTGCAAATCATGAAAAGTTCTTCATTCTTTCGTGCCTTTAAAAATTATTTAATCAGCACTTACTATGTGCCAGACACTGTTCTAGGAACTGGGGATGTCATTAATAAATTAGTAATGTCCCTGCTTTCATGGATCGTGCCCTCTAGTTGAGGAAGACATAAAAGAAATAAATAAACAAGATGATTTTAGATACCTATGTGAGTACACACCCACCCACACACACACACACACACACACACACACACACAGGGGAAACAATAGAAAGTAAGTAAAGAGGGCTAATTTTAGTAAAGTCTATCTGTAGAGGTAATATTTGAAAAAGTACAAGCAGAGCAATGAACCTGGGAAAGAAACTTCCAGGCAAAAAGAACTGCATACAAATGCCAAGGCCTTGAGACAAGAACAAGCTTGCTCAAGGCACAAAGAGAAAAATGAATAACAAAGAAATCATGTCTGAGAGGTAGGTAGAAAACAGATCAGAAAGGCTTTGTAGACCTTGATAAGGTGTAGGAATTTTATTCCAAATGTGACAGTGAACCAATAGAGAGTTTTTAAACAAATAAATCTAGTAATATAATTTACAATTGAAAAAGTCTCCGTGGCTGCCAGTGGAAAATAATCTGCCTGGAGACAAGAGTGGATGCAAATAGGAACGTTAGTGGTGGTGCAGGCAAGACATGGTGGCAGCTTGGCCTTCAGCGGTGACAGTAGTGGTGAAATATGACAGGCTAAGTTGGGATGTATCTGGGGGACAGAACTGATAAGACTTGCTGATAGGTTAGATCCTGAAAGTGAGAGAAAGGAAGGAATTGAAGATTACTAATAAGTAACTTCCTGTTGTATTTTTACTGGGGCCATACATCAACCTCTTATTCATCTTTGTATAATAATTGCATACAATAATTAATAAGTAAATGAATGAATTAGGAAATTTGGCCCTCTCTCCCAGGAAAGTGTATCTTTCTTCTCTTGAGGTGATTACCCAGGCAAATAATAATGCAAAAGCCATTTTTTTCCTCCTGTGGGACACAGGGTGGTATATACATCTTGCTCACCTTCGAAGTGTCACATACAGATTGTTTCTGTATAAGGAGAAGGGGCTGGGCCACAGGAAATTGTGTTCTCTCTCACTTCTACTTCCTCACAACTCCCCAGATAAGAACTCACAGCTCAGCTTGTGTTTTCAATAGTGTTTATGTTTTTGTTTGGAATGATGGCAACACAGAGCCAATAGCAGTCGTTATTATACTAAAATAGTGTATGTGAAGCATTTAGCACGGGCTCATAATAAGTGTATAAACAATGGGAGTTACTATTATTCAAAAAATGACCATCGCTAGCTTCAGTGCATGCTCAATACAGCTTGCTGAGTTTAATATTCTAAAGATATTCATACTTTTTTCTAGAACATTCTACTGAAAAAAATCTTTTATGACTTTAATATGGTTAAAAAGGTAGACAAGATAGTCTGGCCAGCCAATACAGCACTAGAGGACTGATTACAGACCAGGAAATCATTCACTATGTTACCCTTTACTGAGCACTCACCACATGTCAGACACTCTGCTCTGTGCCAGCGATAGATGAGCAAGACACACAGCTTGCCCTCGAGAGTTTCTCAATCTAGGAGGAAAAATAGAAATGTAATTAAATCTATACACTACAAAATGACACAGATGACATGTACCAGAATGCAACCCAGAAAAGGGTGTGATGGACTATGTCTTATGGTAGGGGGCAAGAGGAGGAAGGGTAATGAACGGCTACACAAAGAAAGTGAAACTTGAGAAGGATTTTAAAATATAACCAAGGGGATAAGGATGGACAGGGCAGCTTAGCCAGGGGGAACAGCATATGTCATCAATTTATTTGAGAGCCACTTAGGCCAATATTCTCGTTGGCTAATAATAATGTCAGTACTTTATTACCAAAATAGAATTTGATGTCCATTTGGCAATGCAGAGTGGAACACCAGTGCAAACAGATAAGCATTTACTGAAATATTTTCAATAGAATACTCATTGTATTAAATATTAAGAGATACTATAGGAAATAAATTATCTGATCAAAAACGTTTGGTAAATACTAGACTTAATAAAATTAAACAGCCTTCTGAAATGCAATATCAGAGTCCTTAATATGCTAATAGACTGTGTGAATCACTAAGAGGAAGAAAGAGTATACAGTGTTTTCAAATATATTGGATCATGAGTTATTTTTTCTACCGATTTTCCAGGGGTAATGGTCTGAACAACAGACTTAAAAGACAGTAGAGCCAAGCAAGTTGCACATTTATGATTGAAATTAATTTTACTTCTAACCACTTTGAGCCTCTATATGATTATCTGGAAAGCGGACCTAGCAGTACCTTTTTCAACTTTTCTCAGACAGTTTTCATAGCCATCATTTGTTCTGCAACTTAACAGAAATGTCAAAGAAAGTCCAGGAAGGTGGCACCTCCTCCTAGACAGGCAGCTGTGTATTTGTTTAGTAGAACTGCCACAACAAAGCACCACAAACTGAGTGGCTTAAACAACAGAATTTATTTATTTTTATTCTGGAGGTTGAAAATCCCAGATCAAGGTGTCAACTGGGCTGGTTTCGTCTGGGGATTCTCTCTTTAGCTTGCAGATGGCTATTTCCTTGTCTCTTCACATGGCCTCCCCTCTATACAGGTCTTTGTATAGAGGTACAGGTCTGTGTATCTTCTCTTAATATAAAGACATCAGTCATAGTGAAATGGGAGCCACTCGATGACCTCATTTTAATTCAATTACCTCTATAAGGATCTTATCTCCAAATACAGTAACATTCTGAGGTATTGAGGGTTAGGACTTCAATATATGGATGAGGTGGGGGAGCGAACACAATGCAGTCCATAATACTCTGGTCCTCAGGTTGACAGAACTCCAAACTCAAGATCTCCAATTACTCAAAGCCAATCAATGCTAATCCAACATATAAGAGAAGGGCTGTAAAGTAAAAACAAAGCTATATCCATTTTATTAAACCAATATTGAGCTCCATTTGTATACACCCTATGTTAGAAATGCAGATGCAAAGGTAAATAGGACAGACACAGTTCTTGCCCTAACAAAGTTAGTCTAGTGTGATTCTAGTCAATTACCCCTGGAAAATGTTCATGGAAAATTAAATAGTTATGTGAAATCAGAGCCAAGGTGGCAGCTGGCAAATGCTGAAGGACTGTTACATCATCTCCACTAGAAACACCAGTTAGGTGGACCACGGCTCTAGGCTCCTCTCTAGTTAGGCTAGAGAGGAGTTAATCTACTATCTCTTTAGCAAGCCTACCTTTCAGACTTAAATGTACTTTCTAATCACCTTGTTTTGTAAACTGAAGGTTTGTTTGCCCTCACAATTCCTATGTTGAAGCCTAAATCCCCAATGAGTTGGTATTTGAAGGTGGGGCCTTGGGGAAGTAATTAAGTCATGAGGGTGGAGCCCTTATGAATGGGATTCATGTCCTTTAAGGGGATGAAGAGACTCTGCCATATAAGGATACAATAAGAAGTTGGTGGCCTGGAAGAGGGCCCTCACCCAGCCACGACCTAACCACACTGGCACTCTGATCTTGGACTTCCAGTCTTTGGAATAGTGACACATAAATTCCTGTTTTTTATAAACCGCCTGTTCTTTAGAGCCAGTTTATGGTATTTTGTTACAGCAGACCAAACTAAGGTAGTTTGACCAGACGTGGGTATTTCCCAAATCTCACATGTTAATATGCATCTTTTAGGGCAGAAAACTTCTGTAGATACCTATTCAACACTTTTTTTGTGGATTTTTTTGTTACTTTAAATCTTTTAAAATGGCCATTTTATATATTTGTTTCCAAATTATAAATCTGTTTTAGTGTAGCTTCCATGTACTATCTTATTTATTTGTCAAAAAGATAATTTATATACTATATGGTGTTAGAAACTAAGTGATTCTATAGAAAAGACATGGATTATCCTAGGTGCTTATCTGTGATACATTAGATAAAGAAACTGTGGTACATATACACCATGGAATACGATGCAGTCATAGTAAAGAACAAAATCGTGTTCTTTGCAGCAATATGGATGCAGCAAAGAAGTGCTAACAGGAAGAAGTTAGCACTTCTTCCTGTCTCCCATGACATTGTAATTATCTATTTCCTTGGTTCTCCTTCACTAGATAATATCCTCAATGGACCTGCCCACACCTTCTTCATATTGCCAACCTCAGTGCAGCCCACTTACCACACTTATTAATAACCATTTGCCTGCATAAATAGGTGAATAAGAAGAGAATTTTCCCAAACCATTGTTTATTAAAATCATAAAAACTAAATATTGAAAAGAAGACTTTAGATAATATGGTCCAGCTGCCATCATGATTTGGGGCTCAATAAACCGGGAGTCCCAAGACTTTCCCTTATTATCTGTATTTCCTGAGCACGTAACTGAGTCATCTTGAATTCATTTGTTCATATGTGAAACACAGATCACAATAATTTCTTCTCAAGCTGTTGGGTAGATCAAATGAGATGATATTTATAAGAAGAGGGTTGTAAACTTGGGGGCACTAGACAGGTAACAGCTATCATTACCACTATTACCACTGATACTGGCAATATTATTACTCAGTGAAGAAGATAAAAATGCTATTGTAAAGCCTTTGCAGATTCCCCTCCAAGTGACTGTCCATCTTCTGCTAGAATTTAATCTCTCTGAATGAGAAATATTTTCCATTCTCTGATTGTTTCTCATGTAAAATAATTTTATATTTTATTACCACCCCTTTTGTTCTTTCCTAAATAGTAGTTAATTTGGAGTAGTCTCAGGCTGAGAGTTGAGTACAATAGTCCAGATGTGGTCTGAGCAGTAGTATCTTCTCGTAGATTCTAGACTCCATACATCTGTTAATTGATCCCAGGCACCATACGGCTCTTAACAGCGGTTGCATCACACTACTTTGAGTCTTAATCAAAGAAAATAGCCTTATTCTATCTTCTTTCTTTTCTTTATTTTTCTTTTGGTGACATTGACATTCTTCCATACCCAAGGGAAGGTCCGTGGAAAAAAACTCACAAATGAAAATATATAATGAAAATATAAAATGAAAATATATAACACTTTTTCCCATCTTGAGCAATTATTGAACTGATAAGTGGGGAAATGGGCAAAACAGTCTCTCAAAAATCAAATACAAAAACCAGCAGTTATTTGACTTCTCCCACACCAACAATAGAGACTGAATAAACACATGTTCTTTGCATTTTTCACTTATGATAGGCAACACTAAGATTCACTTCCTCATAGACCTGTTTTGAATGTTCAAGTTTATCTGGGTTTAGGTTCAGAATACTCACTAATGCTTTGATGGACTAAGACACAGTTCTCACTGGAAGGGCTTTTATTAAGTGGACAGCTATGGTGTCACAGGGAAGATATTTGCACAGTACATTAATTTAGAGAGAAAAAGGTTTCTGTGTAACTTAACCAGACTGAACAGCTATTTCCACTTTACCTGAATAAAGTATTTTCATGTTTTATCACACTAGTTTGCAACTGCAAAAGCTTCACCCAGTTTTTAAGAGTAGCTATGAACTGTCAGGATATATTATTTGAAATGAAGCCTGACAGCTCCAGGCTTGAAAGTAAAATACATTTTATTGTTTAAAAGCATTTCTCTGCCACCTCACTTTCATCCCCCCTCCCAAACTCCCACCACCCCTCATAAGCACCCCCTTCCTGGCTTGACATGAGATTCACTGCAAACATTCTAAACTTTTTTAACCCTCATTAAATAATGCTGCATGAAGGAAAATCTTAAAGGTGGGGTTTTCTTTTCTTATTCTAAAAATGAATCCTGAGAACTAATACAGAGTATTTGATGTATGTGAGAGGAACAGATAGCCCATGAGAAGTTGTGTGCACTGTCGTGTTGGAAGAAACAAAATCCTGTTCAGCTAGGATCTGGAGAAGGATGATTAGATGGAAAACTGCCTGCACCCTGCACTACATATATTACCACCTTGGTGACTGGAAGTTTCTTAAAGCCTCTGGTCTGATGGTCCATCCAAAGAGAGACAGCACAGTGAATCTTTCTCTTGACAACACTTTCTCAAGGGACCCTTAAGTCTTTAAAGCAATCTTTGTCTGGTTCCAGATTCTGGTTTTTCTGGCCTGGGACAGAATGTTGTTTGCCAGAGATGGGTTTTTCTAGAATCTCTAAAATTACTGTGGATTTATACACACCCATCAGATATGCCTTATATATTCTGAAAACTGATATTTTAGGGAACATGGTAGAGGTGGGGTGATGTTGTCCAATGAGCATGCTTCTCCAGAAATTCACTGCTACCTTCTTCTTACCACTGTGTCATCATGATTGAAGAGAAGCAGGATTCCATTCAAAGAATACAGTACAGAAAAGAAAGGACTGGAAAAAAAATTAACTCACAAATGAAAATCTTTTGTTGTTAATGATATTCAATAATAGAAGCCTAATCTCCTACGTATATTATCATCTGGCAAACTAGTTACACATTTAATAAGGTTTTGCTGTATAAATTATAAATGAAATAAACAATTCTGTCACCATGGTGTGCAATGAATACACCACATGTTATATGTAAATATATTAGTCATTTGCCTTTTGTTTATGTGTCACTGAAATCCATTTTCTTTATGGTGTATTTTCTATTTCCTATGGGTTCCAACCAAAGTCGTTTCAAGCATACACATATCGGCCTTTAAAGTGGAATTATGCTGTTATTGTCCTTTTTCTGCCCAGTTTTAATAACACCTGCTTTTGTGCCAGTTTCATTTACTGCTGCAAATTGTAATTCAACAGAGAACAACAACAACAAAAACAAAAAAACCCAACCACCCTAACAGCAAATGTGACTCCAGAAAGGAGCTGTGTGATATACTGACACAATACAGAAAACATATTGAAACAATTTTTATTCTCATTATTTTTCCCCCAAAATTAAATATGCCCCATAAAGCAAGTTAACATATTCTGCGTGTCTCTCTCCACTCCCAACTAAATCTAAATCCTTGGCTTTTAATGAGATAATTTTTAAAAAAAAACAGAATCAATGGTTCAGGCTTTCAAGTGGTGGCATTTTTATTTTAAGCAGAGAAGCATAAATGCATGAAGGATGCAAATCTGGGCTCTTTCAATGGCTCACCACAGTGTGACAGCTGTGGATGGGATCAAGACAAAAGCGGTGACTGCTCCAAGAAAATGATGGCTTAGGCATCTCCAGCCCAATCAATAATCTGGCATGTTGAGGTCAATCACTGCATGACCATATTCAGTTCGAGCCAGCCAAAGATTATTAGTTTGACACCCAGAGGCTATTTCTTTCTGCTGTGGATGGCGGAAAGAGAGCTTGTGTGCATCTCTTCAGAACCAAAAGGAGAAAGCCTAACTATTTATAACAATGGAAGCACTGACAGAATTTTCAGAGAGATTTCATATTTGTTAGGAGGGATCACCTACACTATCCGCCAGGCTGAGTAATTCTTCAGAAATCGTCACTAAGCTGATTTTGTGTTTCATCCATTCAAAAAATAAGAATGTTTTTAAGCCCTTCTCATGTTCCAGGCTGTGTCCTAGGACCTGAGGCATATACACACAAATAAGATGCACTTGTTATCATCAGAGAGGGGTAAATGCAGAAGATCTCCAAAGATGCTGAGATGCTGTAAATTTCCTCTAATCTTTTGCATTCCTATTTTTCTTCTTCCCTCTCTTCTTCACCCTGGCCAAATTTCACACATGCAACCTGGGCAGATTTCACTGGGACAAAAATAAGAGGGGGAGTGAGATAATCATTATTTCAGATTATTTGGATTAATAGTATTCAGATCTGGCCAAAGAGATGTCTGTAAGTGGGTTTCAGAAAACATCCGAAAGCTTTATAAATCACTAAAACGGCAGTAGAACTAGCCAGAGGAAGCTATTTCTAACTGACATGCCAGTCCTTTTCTTCAGTCCACCGCGTATCTAAGGCATTCAGTTGCTGACCGTGGCATTCACATACGCTCACTAACAGGAGACAGTTTGTGGCGAGGAGAGGTCCACAGGAGTGTATGGAATAGGGCTCTTGCTGTCTGATATTTCACCAGTCATGTTTTACTGTTTCTCCTGGACGGCATGCCATAGAGTGTAATAAATCTCAGTTTGTTTATATTCTGTGCCTGTATTTGCACTTTGGTGATTATATTTGAATTCATGCAAGATCCTTTTTTTTTAAGAACTCAAGCATAATCTTCTCATTAATCCTGTCCTGTTTGTCTGTTATTAACAGGCCACTGTACAATGTATTCTGCTGCAAAACTCCACCAGGCATGACTAATTCAGATAATTAATTTGCTAGAACATTAACACCATCAAATGAGCCTGCTAAACCGGTAAATTTAAAGTAAATTAAACTTAATTTGCAGGTTATTGCAATTAAGTCTGCCTTGTCTTTCTGAGGGATTTCAACATCCTCAGTATTTAAGAGGCAATCATAATGCATGCAAGTGGGCGGGCTTTTTGGCTAATTAACACAAGAGTCTAATCTGCTTTTCAATTAGGGTGGATGTTTATAATGTGCTGGTGACAGTGTTGCGATTCAGTGCAGCATAACAGGAGTGCATGGCATAATTATAGCTGAAAAGAAAAGCTCATGCCGGGCCTTTTTAGGGGTTAATGAGACATTGGCAGCTTCCAGCTGAGGAGATCGAGCCAGTTTAGTGTAGCTTCAAGAGGAAACCACCCATAGGGGTTTCCTTTGAAGTGTCAAAAGGTCCCCTTGTTCTGGGTGGCTTATGTTTCATTTGTCTGAGTGGCATATCAAAAATTGATGAGCTGCCAGCAGCAGTCCCTGTGACATTAATTCACCAATTGTGTTTCTAATAGTTTCATCCTTAAATAAATTTGGATGATGAGAATGGTAAGGAGAGTCAAGGTTCTGAAAACAATGAACAAGGCCAGACCGTTGCACGGTTTTCATACAACACGGACAAATGTAGCAGCAGTAAATGTTAAAGGCATGCCTGGCCTGCTACACCCTGGGTTATTAGCTAGGGAAGACAAAGATGTGTTATGCCTGTGCCCTCTACCGAACAACAGTCTCTCAAAACAGTGATAAAAATGTGGCATTCACTGGCACTTGGTTTAAACTCTTAACTATACAGGGGAGGGATCTTAAGCCGGGGCTTCAGAAGACGAAATTTCTATGAATTGGAGACATTAAGCTCCTAGAAAACACTCTTACTTAAGCCGCCTGTACATCAGAGCTGAGGCTAAGGGGAAATAGCCAAATAGTAACACAGTAAGATTGTACCTACATTAAAGTATGGAAATTCACATGATCTCTTCATGTCTGCAGTAAGCACTAAACCAAGGTGCTTTGAGACTCAGTTTGAAACTGAGTTGTTGCAGTATACTTGCATTGAAGCCGACTTCCAGTCCCTTTATGGTCTAGTTCACCTGAGGCCAAGTGATGGCATTGTGCTTTCTGGTTTTGTTTGCTCTTTGGTTATATAATAAGGAAAAGAGAATTTACAGATAGACAATTGTTTCCAGGATGAGCACCGTACATGACATGCCTAATATATATGATACATATATTGGAATGACTAGTATCATATTCTCAAAATACTTAGGTGAGCAAATGGAAAGTAAAGACATCAAAACCTTGTGCAAAATAAAAGTTCTCACCACCACGGTGCTGCACGTTTTCTTTTAAGTATGCCAAATTATGCATGATGATTATAAAGAGTGTTGCAAAGATGGTCCTTCTTTTGGCCTTCATGTAACATGCCTGAAGTCAATTACAGCTGGGTGAAGCCCCCACCATTTCACAGAGACATGAATGGAGCAGTCAAATAAATTTTTCCAGATACTTGCGGAAAGATTAATCTAATTATCCAAATTAATTGTGAAATATCTCCTAAGCTAGTATTGTCACATAGACAAAGCCAAAGAAAGTCATGAGATATTGCAATGGACGCTGGGGAAGAAATACACCCATTCATTTGTTTATTTGCCTTTGAACACATATTATGTGACAAGCATTGTGCATTGAGGCTAAGGCAATGACCAAAACAGTGTCTCCATATTCATGGGACATATTACAAACAAACAGGAAACCATCAGTTATCAATAAATGCAATGATGGTAATAAAACAGGGTAATGTGACAGAGTGACTGTCAGACTACTTTAAACTGGGTGTTAGGGAATGACCATCTGTGCAAGGAGGTCACATTGAAGCTGAGACCAAAATGATGCTGAAGAGTTTTCAATAACAGATGACCTAATTTGTAGTTTCAAAAAGATCTCTTTGGCTTCTGCCTAGAAAACGGAAGTGGAAAGGTATAATACTATAAGAATTAAAGCAATGAGATCATTTAGAAATCTACTCATGTCTTCTGGAAGCTACCACCCAGGCTAAGCTTCTGGGTTCAAAATATGATTTAGAGATAGGTTTGATGTTTTGTTATATAGGGCATTGAAATTGTGAGTAAATTATTAGGCATTTACATGGCAATGTCAAGTTGGAAGTTGGACATATGAATTTGGACATAAAGGGAGACTCCAGAGCTAAATATATAAAATAGGGAAGCTGCAAGAGGCCGTTGGTATTCAAAGACATGAGCTGGCAGATTACCCATGGTAGACAGTGTACTTAGAGCAGAGACAGAGTCCCCGGATCCTTATACATAGCCACAGAGAGGGAGAGGCTTGCAAAGAAAACAGAAGCTGAGTGGCCAGTGAGGTAAGGGGAACAAAACATGAAAATGAAGGAGGGTGACACTGGAAACAAAAGAAAATGTTTTGAGAAAAAAGGGAGCAGCCAGCTGCGTTGAATGCTAATGAGAAGTTGAATAAGATGAAAAGAGACAAATGTCCATTGGATTTAGCATCATGGAGGTCAGTCGTGACCTTGACAAGAGCCATTTCAATGATGTGTGGGGCCAGAAGAAAGCCTGGGTGGGACGAGAATGGGAGATGAACAAGTGAAGAGTGTTTACCGACAATTACTGGGAAGTTTGGCTGCGATAGAGGAAAAGAAATGGAATGATGGCTGAAGGGGGAATAGGAGATCCAAGAAGATATTTTTAAATGTGGAAGAGAGCTGTGTGCCTGTTGATAGCAACAAGTTAGGAGAGAAAAACTTTCATCACAGGAGAGAGAAGTAAAAAGGACACAGATTCTACAGCACACAGGGAACACTTGGCTTTTGGTGGGAGCCTGGCTGAAGCCCTTGAAAACTGAAGGAGAATTTGAATGTGGGGATTCAGGCAGGGGACTGGGGGATAGGGATCTGTGTGAGATAGTCATTTGAAGGCCAAAAGCCACCGGTAGTAGGTTAGGTTCAATTCGTTGTCTGATTGCAAATGAGTTTATTGTGAGGTCATACACACTCATTAAAGAAAAAAGAAGAGGCAAATACAGAAAAGTGTAAGAAAACAATTGCCCTTAACCTACAAAATAACAGAATGGTATAACAGTGAGGCGGACAAGTGGGTTTATTTCTCTATTAAAAATCCCAGGATGAGACTTTAAAAGAAGTCTCTGTCCAGTAGGGACCTATATCTAGGATGCATTCAGAGAAAGTTCCTTTGTGTTGGGTCTTTAGTCTAAGTTACTGTGGATGTGTGTTTTGCGTAATCTCCATCATCCTTGGCATTTTTTTAAGTGGGTTCTGCCTTAGTGGTCTATTATAGAATTGATCATCCTCTTACTTTCCTTAAATTCCAAACCCTCTTATAATTGTACTGAATATTGTGTAAATTATATAGAAGCTTTAATCAGTTTTCAAGAAAGAGATTGTTACATACGTAATGGGATGTTTTGGAGAATTTATTTTTTCTGCTAAATTTCTAGCATGGTTGCAATAGGGATAACATAGCCAGGAATAAGGTGTGGCAAGGCTGCAGCCTAGGGCACAATATTAAGAAGACACTCACTCTCAGACTATGCAACTGAGAGTGAGTGCTCCCTAAAATGCTGTGTCCCAGGGCATCAATATTGCTTCACCCTAGTCCTGACCCTGGCTAACAGTCTTTCTCTTCCATAAGTTATCCCTTGGAGCTACTCTTAACATATGATGGATTGGGTATAGCAGGAGTGAGGCCTGGCAGGTTTCTTTTTGGTATCATTTTAAAGATTTAGTAACTATGGATATGTAGATATGTGGGGAAAGTAAACAACATAAAACAAGCACAGCCAGAATCAGCTCTTCTTTACATTCCTAAATTAAAGATTTGTTTTGTTTTCATATAAAAGTAAGTGACAGAGAGTCAACAGCAATCATTATTATACTGAAATTGAAGGATGCAAGGCAGATAGCACAGGCCTGGCTCATAGCAGATGCTCAACAAGCGATAGCTGTTATTTTCAAAAGTGATTATCACTAGCTGATGTGTGCTCAGTAATGTGTTGTCCTGATTTTAATAGATTTTTAAAAACATGTCTTAATTTTTAAAATATATAATTAGCCTTTAGGTAGATATTTACATACAGCTACTCTTACTTTTGTCCTTCATGCTGGTCTTACACTAATAATTGCATCTATATAACATCTTAAGATTTACAAACTACTTTCACTCATAATAGCTTATTGAATCTTTGCAACCACATAAGTTACACAGTATCACTTATCCAGTTGATAGAGTAATAATAAGTTGAGACTTGCCTAGGACACAGCTTTGGAAAAGCAGACTCAAGGATGTAACTTAGGACTTCTAACTTCAGATCCCAACTCTTTCTACACTGTGCCATTAACAATTAGGTAATTAGCCTTTTCAACTCCTAAGCTTGGTTGAGAAAGAAGCCAGAAAAATTTCAGGCTGCTCTTTTTATAAATCAAATAGGGCCCTCACTCACAACAATGGGGAGGAGAGAGAATGAAGTTTGTTAAAGGGTAAAATCAAAAACCTGAATTGCTTTCTAGCTCAACCAACTGCCTATCGAGTCCTCAGGTATCTATGAGTGAAGGTGGCCTAGAATCAAGATTATACTGTAGAAACTAAGAACCCCAAAATCGCAGTGACTTAAAACAACTGCGTTTAATTCTCACTCATGTGACAAAACCTATAAGCAACAGAATCATTCTGGGCCGAGTTCCATCTCAATACAACCACAGAAGCAGGAAACAGAGGACTGGTGGGCCACGGCCTCTCTGCATGTCCCAGTTCTCATCTACCCTATCAATTGCTCCAGCATAGCTCCGGGCACCAAAGTGCCCAAACTGTGGCTCCATTTTTATTCTCTCTTCCTCATCATCTCTAACACCGTACTAGCCAGTTACCAAATCCTGTAGACTTTTTCTTTCTCATATCTCTGACTTTCTCATTGGAGGAAAAATGCCTTAAGGTCAATGAATACTGTATATGATGGTTTCTCCCACAAACGTCACTTGAGTAAACAGTTCTTGACTTTATACAGGATACGTTTGCTTCAGGAAGACGCCAGAAGGGGCACAGACCTGTAGTCAGAAGCCCTAGGTTTCTGTTCTGTGTTTTGCAGTTCACTTCATTTCTGTAAGCATGAATTTCTATATCTGTAAAATGGGGATAATAGAATCCTTATCCCACTGGATTGTAATGAGGATTAAATGTTGTCATAGGTCTTGAAGTTTCTTATAAGTTATAAAAATCCTGTATACATGGTAGGAATTATCATTATTAATATTAATGTGAGCCAGGCAGTAATAACCCTGAAGCAATCAGCAGCTGTTAATATACTAAACTGGATTTACTTGTCCTAATGAACCACAGAATGGTTTTACTTAAAGGGCAAAGGCAATCATTAATTTACTCAAGTACCTATTAAGCACAAATTGTATGGTGGTTACTATGCTAGGGTACAATAGATTCTGCAAGCCGAAAAAGATGGTTCCTATTCTCATGGACACTAACAGTAATAATCTGAGACAAAACTGTGTTTTATGGCAAAGCCAGAAAGACTCAAAATACTATCGTTTATTTAAATAGGAAAAAAATTACTTGCAACAGGAGGCATGAAGACTTAATTGAGGTGGTGGAATTTGAGCTGGACAATTAAGAAAGAGTAAAGTTTCAACAAGTAAAAGGATATGATTATATAGCAGTAACATGACCACCATCTGAAACAGAGACCTGCTCCATCCCTTAATGGCTTTGTTACCCTGCACAATGACTGAACATCTCTGAACTTGTAGGGCTGTGGTGTGGAATTAGAAAGTGTGAAAGCAGATCTGAAATGTGCAAGGCAACATAGAGAGCTTGTCACAATGCAGATTCTGATGCTGCAGGTCTGGGGTGGGGACAGAGATCCTACTTTCTAACAAGCTTCCATGTGATGATGATGTAGTTGATCTGTGGATCACATTTAAGAAGCGATTCTCAAGTTTCACTTTCCAAACAACACAGTAACTTTCCTGCTGAAGGTCCTAAATTATTTTTTTATTCTGATAACTACTTAGAGAAGACTTATTGAATGCAAACAATTCTTTGTACAGTAGCTAGAACATGCTCAATATATGTTCCTATTTGTACAATTATTCTCAAATCACTCAATGATATAAGGTAAAATCCAAAAATGTAAAAGCATAGGAACTGTTCACCAGATTTTGCATTGAATTCCCACAGATTTACTGTGTCTGAATATATTTCCTAAATATAAACAAATCATAATTCTTAATAACTGACAAAGATAAAGGAAAGCCAGTCTTTAATATAGAGTGTAGATATTTTTCATATAGCAGTTAACATTATCTGTACTTAAACAAATGGTTGGCTCTTTAATAGCCATAATAATCATTTGAAGCTCTGGTTACTCAAAGTTTTTACACAATTTAAGAACAAAAATATCTCATATAACATTTCTCATAACAGTTATCATGCAACACTTAAATATACTTCAAACATTAAGACTATCTGTCTTATCTCTGTGCTATTTCTGAGCTTGGTACATATGCCCATTGTTGCAGTTGTTATATGATATTACATTGATATGCTTTCCCACAGTACTCTCAGCACCTTAGGTAGCTGGCACATAGAAAAAGCCACCTAACTGATAAGAGATTTTTACTTCGCTAGCTAGGTGGCATCCCACAGAGACCTGAACAATGTGACTGGCCTTATTTGCATACCTCAAGCTGAGATTTAATCACTTGCTTAAAAGTACTACGGCACTCACTTAGATTTATATTTTTTTAAAAAGGATGCAATCTAGAAAAATATAAGATGTGTAAAAGATAAAATTCCATGCCCATGGCTTGTGAAGCAGAGTGACTTCAGGAATACTGGAGGTAATCGTGTTTAGGCAGATTGGTCAGCGTGATGATTGTATATATGAAGCAGCATCATCCAGCACAGTCTAGAAATAACAGCATGGCCTTCATAGTGTCTGCACACAGACTTTGCTTATCAGTTTAGTCCAATGTGACAACCAAAAAAGATCTCAGAGTCATCTTGATCCTTCCTGTGCAGACACAAGCCAAGATCACACACAATTCACTAGAACAACTAGTTACCCTTCTCAAGTTTCATTTTCCAAACATACACAGCACCTTTCCTGCTGAAGGTCCTAAATTATTTTTTTTGATTCTGATAATTACTGAATGCGAACAATGATGATGATGCTGATGCTGATGATAATAGCAATAATAATGACAAGCTCTAATACCTGAAAGAAAGGTATAAAATGCATGTTTCCCCATCTAGATGTTTATAGACCAGATGACCAAGAGAGTAAACACCTAGATATACGTAAATGGGAGGGTGAATGATTATGACATTTATGATGACAATAATAACAAACAATCAGTTCGGGGGTTGACAATAGTTATATACAGTGTTTATATCTTCCTTTGTCTTTACAAAATAATAAGGCTTTTTAAACTGAAGGAGAAATAAGAGCAATTAAGAAAAAGAAATCTGCAATCTTTGGTGCATGCTTTAGTAGTTTTCTTAATTTTTTTCCTGAAATGCAAAGCACGAGGATTCTTCTGGAATACAAATTACCATCAATCCTGGCCTACAAATGCATGACTAATCTAATTGCAGGCAGAGGAGGATCATTTGCTAATGCTCTCAGTAGAGCTCTGTACTAAATGATTTGTTCAGAGAGCAATTGATGCCCCTAGAAAACTTTGAAAAATGTTCTAGTTAGAAACAACTTTGTCCATGTCATATATTTTCTGTTTTTATCTTCATCATTTTTATTCTTTAGGACATTTGGATGAAAATTTCATCTCTTTTGCTTGAGGGTTCATGTGCTCCTGCTTATTCCTCACCGGAAATCATGAGCTCATGGTGACAATCTAAGATGCCAAATTGGGTGTCACGAAAATCACTGTGCAGAACCCCAACCCCCACCCAGTATTCGTAGAAAAAAGAAGAAGAAAGAAAGGCCAGTAATTTGTCTACAGAACATGAAACTCATTACTTATAAATTACTGTTAATTATATATTGAGATAAATATAGAATCATTCTTTCTACATGCCTTAGAAGTAGGCAAGTTCTTAAAAATTTATTGGTGTTCTTAAGATTTGGGTGATATAAAAATAAATCCCACTGCATGTGTGCAGCCTTTTGAGGTCCTAGAAAAAAATTGCAATTACTGTAGAATTACAGATCCTGAATTTCTGGCCATGCGTATAGCAGCAGCTCCATCCAGGGCTCCCTTATCTACTCCAGTGGTGGAAAATCATTACTGTAACTAATTTAGAAAAGCTGCTGACCTCCCTCACTGCTGCCTTCCACTTTGCCACACCTACTACTCTCAGGCACCTCAGCTGCTCAGAAACTCCAAAAGTCAGCTCTCAATACTGTTAGTTTCAGAACATCCATACCCAACATCAATCCAGCAGAGCCAAAAGTAACAAGTGGAGTTGAGGTGGTAGATAAATTTGTACACAGGGCTAAATGAGGGAGAAGACAATAAAATTTGAGCTGATTTCATGAGTACATTTGGAATACATTAACATGGATGCCAGGAGGTTATCATTGACCAATATATAAGCATCATAAAATACTTTTTAAAAGATTACATACAAGAACAGAAAACGAAACACCACATGTTCTGACTCATAAGTGGCAGTTGAACAATGAGAACACATGGACGCAGGGAGGGGAGCATCACACACTGGGGCCGGTTGCGGGGCTAGGGAAGGGATAGCATTAGGAGAAATACCTAATGTAGATGGCAGAGTGATGGATGCAGCAAACCACCATGGCACATGTATACTTATGTAACAAACCTGCATGTTTGCACATGTACCCCAGAAGTTACAAAAAAAAGACTACATAATAAAAATTTAATACATTTCCCTCTTCACTATAGTTTTATTTCATAAGGGGTGGATTTTCTTGGGAATTTAGTTTACCAGGAGATTTAGAGCTATTTCACTTGTCAGGTAACATGACTTTTTAGACTTATTTTTTTAAAATAGAGAATAGTGAAATACAAGTCACCTGGGTGAATGTAATTGAGGCTATCAGGACTTTTGATGGCCAAAAAGAATCTTTGTTAAATTCAGTTTTATTCTTTTTGCTCGTGTGTAAATATTTTAAAATATGCTTTAATTGATTCTTTATTTAAATTTATGTTTTTAAAAAGACTTTCATTGGTCAAGCATCCTGCAAATATATATCAAAGGCTCTCTATTTGCAGAGAAATGCATATACATGAAGACACAAAGCATGGAACATAGTATTGCCCACAAAGGTGGCAACCTACTTGAATAAATAATAGCGTGCACTTTAAACAGTTAAGAAACAATACCTACGTGAAATACTATAAAAATTGCACTTAGAGGGGGGTGGATGGATGAAAATTGCTGTTGTCAATAATTATCTAATATGTGGAAAGTGTACTGGGAAAACCAGGAGCTTTGAAGACAGGACTAGGCTGGCATATGAATTCAATTAATTTCTAGCTGTGTGATATTGGGTAATGTACCTAACCTCTCTGAGCCTTAGTTTCCTCATCTCTAAAATAAAGTTAATAACACATAATTCATAAAGTAGTGTAAAAATTAAACCAGATAATATGAAGAATATAGCATAGTGCCTGGCATGGAGCAGGAATTCAGTAAATATTAGTTTCCCTTTCCCTTTACTATGGGAGATTATGGGATATCAACGATGATGGCCCTGCAGTCCACAAACTTACAGTCTAATTAGGAAGATGAGACAATGCCTCTAGAGATGAAAAATACATATGGTGTATTGAATTATCATGTGTACACCAAAATATGTACATCTATTATGTATCAACAGAAAAATAACGTTTAAAAAGATGAAAATGCATAAGGCAATAGTGAAAAGTGGCAACTAAACATGCAATAGGTTCCACAGGACTCAGAAGGAGAGAGGATTTTAAACAGATATGATAAAAGGAGACTTTCCAGGATGTGATGGAATTTGAGTGGAATATACATAGAGATAAAGAGTGTTTTCTCTGTCTCTTATATGGTTATATTCACCACACTTCTGACACCAGATGTGTGGAGGTTGTCCCCCCAGTACCAATTCTCCAGCAGCACAGTCTCTGGTGGACCAGGTGGGGATCCTCTAACCAATTCAATTCTGACACTATCTACCTGGCTGTATAGTTGAGTCCATAGATTAAAGATTCAGTCCCAGAAGACTATGCCCCCCACATCAGATGCCAGTGGCAAGTACAGGTAGTAAGTGACCTGTGTTTTTGACTTGATATATAAATCAGGCCTCCCACAACCTCTATGTTGTGTTCAATTAATTCGCTAGAGCAGTTCACAGAACTCAGGGAAACATTTACGTTTAATAATTTACTGTAAAGCATATTGCAAAAGATACAGATGAACAGCCAGATGGAAGAGATGCATAGGGCGAGGTAGGGGGAAGGGTTGTAGAGCTTCCACTCCCTCTCGGGTGTCGCTGCCCTCCAGGGACCTTTATGAGTTCAGCTATCTGGAAAGTCTCCAAATCTTGCCTTTTTGGGCTTTTATGGCATCTTCATTAGATGGGCATTTTTGACTATATCATTGACCGTTGGTGATCAACTCAACCTTCAGCTGCTCTGGCCTCCCTAGAGGTTGAGGGGTGATACTGAAAGTTTCAACCCTCTGATCACATGGTTGGTTTCCCTAACCTGCCACGGTAGTGCACCTTACTTCTGAATACTCTTAAAATGCATGATGATTTGCTCAAAGATTTATCTTGTACCTAGCTGTCTCCAAAGATGTCAGAAGAACCTCACAAATGCCTATGGAAAGAAAAATTATCTTAAAATAATTTTGAATAGAAATTTCCAAGTTCCTTATTATCCTATGTATATTTATAAGAAATAAAGCTTTAGTAGTCTGTGGGGCTTAATACCTAGGTGATGTGTTGATAGGTGCAGCAAATCACCATCGCACACGTTTACCTATTCAAAAACCTGTATGTCCTAAACATGTATCCCAGAACTTAAAATAAAACAAAATTGTAAAAGCTTTAGTAGTCAAGAAAGACCTTCAAATATCCTCAAATGGTTTGTCATGATGGGGGCAAAATCAATTGCACCTTACTCAGTAGCTCCTGTAGGAGGGGCTTAGTTGTTATTTGTTTATAACTTCATACAAACTTAATGCATTACTTTAAAATGGAAATATTTAATAATATTTCATAGAGTCATTGTATGGATCAAACAAAATGAAACACATAAAGAATTTAGCAGAGTGCCAAGCACATAATAAACATTCATTAAATTTTAGTAATCATTATTATTATCAAAATAGGTTAGTCTTTATTATCATAGCTATCACAAGATGGGATTTACACATTCCTGCTAAGATGGTCCCATAATGAAAATAAGGCCACGTTTTACTTTGATCGTGATTTGCATGATAGTTAAAAATTTTTCCTACAAACATTTTTTGAGTGCCTTCTTTGTTGCCAAAGTAGGCACAGAGTATCGAAGGATAAATAAGACCTGTTTCTTGCCCTCCAGTATCTAGCAGTCAATTGGGAGACACTTACAGAGATATAATTGAAATCCAGAAGAATAAACATTGTAGGAGAATGCAGAGGAGAGAACAATTAAATCAGTTCAAGAGGTTAGAAGGAAGAGAAAAGGTGATGATTTAATTGATCCTTTTTATGAAACGAAATTGTGTCAGAAAATGGAAAGGCATTTTCGGGCTGGGTAAATACTATGTAAGAATTGTGTGAAAGCTGTGTCAGAAAAGAAAGGGCATTTCAGCCTCGGTAAATATCATATGCAGAGAAGTTAAAGTGTAAAAAAATGTGCTCTATCAGGGCACAAGTGTACCTCTGATTTTTGCTTTTCTTATTTTGGTATTTAGAGCCTCAGTTATATCATTGGAAATACATGTGACAGATAGTTAGGGAATGCACAGATTATGAAGGAGTTCAAATAAATGATGCATTTAAAAAATTAGTGTTTTGGAAATTGTGGTAAGAACACTTAACATGAGATCTCTCTTAACACATTTCTATGTGTACAATGTGCTATCGTTAACTACGGGCACAATGTGGTCCAGCATATATCTAGAACTTTTTCATCCTATATGACCGAACATTTACACCCACTGGTTGGCAACTCCCTATTTTCCCCTTTCCCTGGCCTCAGATACCACCATTCTACTCACTGCTTCTATGAGGTTGACGTTTTAGATACCTCTTATAAGTGGAACCATGCAGCACTTATCTGTCCTTCTGTGACTGCCTAATTTCACTTAGCCTAATGTCCTCCAGGTTTATTCATGTTGTCACATATGGCAGGATTGCCTTCTTTTTAAGGCTAAATAATATTCCAGTGTATGTGTGTGTGTGTGTGTGTGTGTGTGCGTGCGTGTGTGTATACCATATTTTCTTTATCCATTCATCTATCAATGGACATTTAGGTCGTTCTCATATCTTGGCTATTATGAGTAACACTTCAGTGTATAAGGGGGTGCAGATAACTGTTTAAAATCCTGTTTTCTGTTCTTTCAAATATATATCAAGAGTGGGATCTTGTTGTAATTCTAGAATTTTAGTTCATATTGAATGGAAAGAAAAAGTTTTAAAATGAAAGAGTTATTAGATCACATCTGTGTTTTCGAAAGAAACATGGTAGGCAGTATAGAGGATAGGTTGGAGGCAGGCAAGATAGAAAGCAGGAAGACCATTCAGGGTGTTCTTTTAACAGATCACTCAGGAAAGGATGATAATCTAAACTATAGAAGTCAGAGTAGTAACAAAGAGCAAGGGATGTTGACTAATTAGGAATAAGAGACAAGGGAAAATACTTCGGGGGAACTCACAGCATCCTAACTGAGCAACAGTGAAATGGTGCTAACATAGATCAGAGATGCTAGAAGAAAATATGATTTAAGAGAAAATATGTTATTAGACAGGTGTGGCCAATTACTGTAACATACAATCTGAAAAGTTCAATGCCTTAACCAAGTAGAATTATGTCTTACTTGTTTAAGCCCAATTAGCAAAGAAGGAATGTTCGGCTCCACACAGTCATTGAGAGACCCAGGCGTCTTCCACCTACAGTCCAGCCATGCCTTAGAGCCACACATTTCTGTTGGATTCTTAACATCCAGCAAGCAACATGGAAATAGAGAGTGGAAGGTAAATGCAAGTTTTGGGGGCCAGGCATAGAAATGATGTACGTAACTTCTATCAACACTTTATTACCCAAACCATCACCTGGCTACACCTAATTTTGCAAGGAAGGCTGGGAAATGGAGACATAACCAGGAAAAAGAAGAAAAAAAATGATTCGTTAAAAAATAATAATAATAACTTCAGTTTCTGACATAGGATATCTAAGGGAAGAATTCCAGAAAGCAAGTGAACCTCTGGAATTCAAGAGAAGTCCTGATGGGTGATAAACATTCAGAAATCATAACTGTGCAGATGGAATAGATAGCATAGTCAGGGGACAGTTTGTACCATACGAAAATAAGGTACTACTACCACGGTGTTCATCTCACAGGGACTGGATATGAAAATTACCTAAGTTTATGGTACAGCAATTATTCATACTTGTTTTCTCCATCATGGTCTTTTGGAAACGAGAGAAGTATGATCAGATAATGACATAAATGAGTGTGTGTGTCCCTGATACATCTACTGGTCGATCAATCAATCAATCAACAAATCCATCTCTACATTTATGTACATTTATATGTTGAATGCCTGGTAGGGGCATGACGCTCTACTGGTGAGTTGGTATCTGGCTAACATAAGCCCTTGTGGAACTTACATTCTTGCAAGGGAGACAGCATAAAAACAAATTACTCAATCATTTATATAATTTTAATTGTAATTAAAGGAACACATCAGAATTACAAAATGAGATGAAAGTATACAGGAACAGCTGGTCTTCATGGACAAAGGAGACTTGTGAAAGAGTTTCCTGAGCGCCAATAAATGATTAAATTATGAACACCTCCCCTTACAGAAACAGCTGATGAGGGGAAAGTATAAGACCCTTATGCAAACAATGGTATCAGAAAATGAAATGCTAAAAGTGCCTCTAAGAAAAATTCACATAAAATGATTTTTATGTGTCTGGGATGGAGAAGAAAGATGTCTAAATAAAAAGCTTTGGTCTTTATACTGTGCCTCCAAGGGTGACCATGAGTTGGAATTGTGGTGAGGCTGATCTTCCAGGGACAGAAAGGGTAAGGCTGAGTACAGCTGTGGGAGGTGGGCAGGATGGAAGATGCTTAGGGAATGAGTCCACTCAAAATTATGGAATGTGGAAGAGGAAGGCAGCCAATTGGAAAGATAATTTGGGAGCAGATAATAGAGGGTAGGATTTGGAATAAGGAGACTAGCTGAAGAAAACCAACCTGAAGGTTATTTTAATCACTCACAAAAGAGTCCATGTATGAATTGGTTATTGGCAGTGGCCATGAAGGAAAGGAGGGGGACAGATTTGAGTCAGAGGAATCAGAAGCAATAGGAGTTATCACTTTTTCAACAAATATTAATTTAACACCTAATAAGAATCAAATACTGCTAGATGCTGGAGCCTAAGCTCTCTTCTTTCTCTCTTTAATGCTTCAGGTAACAAAAGAATGTCTAATACAGCTTTCACACAGTTCTTTCTTCCCTGGATGGCCTTTTGGAGATTCGTTACTGTTGCTGTTCAAATCTTTTTACTCCATGTATCTTATAGTTATTTTCCTTTTACCAATCTGTCTGAAAATAGCATGCTGTTTTACTGAGAAGTGAAATAATATCAAGGACTAAACATACTGCGGTTCACACACACATAGCTAGGTACAGCCATGTCACACTATATACATGTTATCTTGGCCTAACAGACTTTATATTTGCACAAACTGTGAACTGGCAGTTGGTATTTATATACAGTATGTCCCCCAGGGATGACCCATGGGCATGCAAGTCTTCCAGAGCTGGCAGCCCTCTATGAATGCTGATAGTGTAATGCGTTTTTATAGAAACATATCCTAATGTGTGTTTCAAACTTGAAGCTATCTGTCTATGTACTCCTTCATTTAAAATAAAACACAAAGATGTTTAGCTGTGCAAACGGGAAAGGTGCTTCCAAACAGGTTTCAATTTGGGCCATTCTCCATAAATCTCCTCTGATTTCTTTGCTTTCTGTTTTCAAAAGGAAAAAAAAAACAGCCATTGGAGTGCTAGCGTATTACATTTTTTGTTGGCTATTCACAGTGTGAAATGAGCATCACTAAATAAAGCAACTTCCAAATTGCATTCTGGTTACAAAGAGAACCCACTGTAAGACTAAAATCTTAAATCTAATTAAGGAATTTCCAAATGCCGTATCTTTGAAACCTTCGACAACAACAGAAAATACATTTCAGCTGGGACTTGTGAATTGTGAGCTTTGTACATAAAAGAAACAACTTGTTCTAAAACTGAACTTCAGTAAATTACAGAGGCGGTGTGTCTTTCATAACCCCATTGTGAGAGAACGTTCCTCTGCTAAAACCTTTGGGTAGCAATGTCTGCAAGCAGTGCTCCCTGCAAGTGGGTTCTTCCGTAAGGGGTTAGATAAATATCATGCACAGGCTGAACTCATCGTGTTGCTTTCAATAATCAAAACCAGAAATTAAAATGGTTACTGAAAGTGGCTTGTGTATGATTAACTAGAAAACGTATGTCCAAAAGGTGTATTTTAGCCATGGAGTCTCTTCCATGTGAGTGTACCCAGCTGCTTGCAGTATATACATATTTTCTAAATTTAAAGTGGAAATCAAGCTGGAACTAGAATGACAAAGAAACCTTCTCTGTGCTGTTCTAGAAAAAGAGAATCTTAGTATGTTTCTGCATGAACAAAGAACTTTTTCCTCATTCTTTCTTGTATCTATTTTAAAAGGTATGAAGACAAAGGAAAATTTCAGAACATTTTCTAATAGCACAAAATGGTTATCGCTTGAAAAAAATAAAGAAAATAAATCTATCTCTTGTCACACTCCCTAGGCAATGTATCTCTATACATATGGACAACTATTAATCACCAAATATCTGAATGGGAAAAAATATGCATCCAACTAGACAATCTTTATTTGATCTGCAAAATGATGCGAATATTTGACATTCATAAAGCAAAATATACAAGTGTAATTTTCTCTTTGCAACTGTGTATTTTACTATGTAGACGTAACTGAAAAAAATATAATAATCTAGGCCCCATTGTCATAAAATTCACTTTTGCAATAATACCTTACACTGTGTGAGGGCAGGAAGCTGGAAGTGGGTTTAGGCCCCTATAATACAGATGATAATTCAGTTCTGCATTTTACTTGCATAGATGTGCATAAAATAAAGCCTTAGTGCTATACAAGGTCATGAGGTATTGGCTCCAAAGACTTAAAATATTTTTGAATAATCTTTTTATCATATACACAACTTTAAGTTTATTTAAAATTATTTTACTGTGTTTTATCATATTTTACATTTTAAATGCTATACATATTATTCTTGACAACTGAAGAATTAGGAAGTCTTTGTTAATTTCATTTAATGTATATTTACCATGGACATATGCGTGTGTGCATATATTTATTTATACATGTGTTCACATGTATATGTACACCTATATATACATATGTGTATAATTTGTATGTACATATATACACCTGCATACACACATTATTTACTGATAAACACAGACTCACAGAAGCGCTTTGTTGAGTTCATGTGATCAGCAGCAAATATGCTTAGCTTGGCCTTTTTCCTTTTTAAACAAAGAGCCAGATTTGCCTCTGGCCACACTGTGCACTCTGTGGAACATATGCCAAACTTCAAAAGGACCATGTAAGCGATGAGCTTTTAAAGCTAGGCAGAAGGCATATGTCTACATGCCTTAAGGCACAGGGAGGTCAACCAATGCCCTTATGGTCACACAGAAGGTGTGTCGCTGTGATCAAACTATCAGTGAAGCGTTTCAAACTACCTAGTCTGTGTTACTTCCGTTCATATGGATGAATGCAAATCGCTATGAAAAGTTCATGGGTTAAGCAGGTGGCTCCTGGAGCTAATTTTCAATGATAGTTAATACTTGTTACCCTGAATTGAGTACCATACGCCAGCCCCTCTCATATTATATACCCATTTAATCCTTACAGTCCCATTTTGCAATATGTGTATTATTCTCTTTATTGATGATTTTTATCTCTATTTCATCCTTGTCATACGTTACAAATTTGAAAACTAATGCTTACAGAAGTAACTTACACATAGGCAGTGAACAGCAAAACAAGGATTGGAGGAAAGGTTTTTGTGTCTCCAAAACTTATTTCTGCCTTTAAAAATTTTAAATGGTTACTATTCATTGAACACTTAAGATGTCCCAAGCATTGTGCTAAACACTTGCACACACTGCCTCAATGATACTAATCCCGTTGGGGTGATGCTAATCACATGAGGTCTAAATTTTCACTGTCCTCATTTTACCAATGATGAAATGACCCACGGAGCTCCCTTAAACCCTACAGACTCTGCCTCTCCCACAGAATTTGTATATATCTGCTTCATCAGAGCTAGAGGCAAAAGCAGAGAAGGAACGTTATAGAGCACAGTTAGAGATCAATCTATAAATTTCTGTCAGATCACTAGTCCTTCTAGTCACTTTTCTTTCTATGAGGGCCACTGAAAATCTACATTTAAATAATCTTAAGCAAGAGACAAACCCCTTGATCAAAATTGAAGGTGGAATCTAAGCTGCAGATCATCTTTCACAATCAACACACAGGTGCATTTTACAGTATAAATCTGTGTAGGTCACAACATTGCTCACATCAAGCCAATATTTCATGCTTTACATGAAAATTGTGTGTAACTGCATCTGTGGAGGCAACTGAAACCATAGAGATGGGTGTGCTCTCTGTCCCAACCTTGCCCATCAAGATTCCTCTGCTTTAAGGCATGCAAGTACCTAGCACAGTGCCTGGCACTTAAAAGCCATGAAAAACCTTTGTGTCTTTCATGGTCTTCAAACCAGAGCTTCTACCCTGAGTATAACTAAGCACCCTCTTAGGAAAATATGTTGAGTTCTTTGCTGCTGATGAAGGAAGCAGCTTCCATGTTTGTCTGATTATGCTGTTATCCCTCCAAACCCCATTCACTAGAGGCCTCATGCCAGGGCTGCCCAGCCCTTCCTCCATACAGCTTGTGGGTTCTCTGCAATGTCTGTACAATGGTGTTGCAGTCTTCTGCTGGCTTTTTACCAGTAAGTGGAGCTGCATAGTCAGGATTTTGGCTGGGTTCATACTACGGCCATGGCCAAGACCTGGGGCTTTCCCAGAGCTGACTCTTATAGTCAAGCACCACAAGCATGACTCCCGAGGGCTCTGTAGTTACAGTTGGAGTCCAGCACTGCATGCTGTGCTACTTTCAGCAAGAGGTGTCTATGCTAGTAAAGTGTGGCTTGGTTTCACCCATCCATCCATGAAATAGGAATATACCAATTGGACACATGACATATGAAAGCTGGACTCCAGAAAAATTCCCATGTTCAGGGACTTTACCTTCCCAGAGAAGCCTGCTGAGATTCTTAAATTCTCCATTGTCTTGTTGACTAGCTTCCCAGACTTAAGCAGTTATTATAAAAGTACATAACCTGATTATAAAAATACACGACCTTTCTTTTCTTGCTTTCACATACCCAATGCTCTCATTCCCCAAAATAAAACTAATTAGTCTTGACTTTACTTTGAATATAATAATAATATGTTGACTAGTCCTGAGGCCATTTGTCCACTGTAGGAAAATGAATTCCTTATTCAAGAAAGTGAGAAAAAACAGATGCTTTGCGTGCACACACCTGGGCACATGTGTATCACTTTTCCTACATAACCACATATATCCAGCCCCAATGTCCGTAGAGATATTAGAGCAGACTCCTGTATCCTCCAGCCCCGTCTTACCCATCTAAGATTGCCAGAAAATATTGCAAAAAGGTGGAATTGTCTCCCATTGTATCTACTTCCAAAACCTAGAAGATGAAATCCCCACCAGCCCATTTTTAAAAATAAGTATTTATACTTTAAAACAAAACAAGGCTAACCTTAAAACCCCATTTTGTGACATAAAATGTATTGTCATTTTAAGAGCTATGGTACCTGTGAAAACTAATATGCCTTTTTCTCATTCTGTGACCCAATAGAGTGAAAAAAAAAATTATAAGCATCAATTGCTCTTTCTGTAAAAAAAAAAAAATCCCAAATAAACAAGCAAAACAAATAGCCACCATAGAATAAGCCTCAAAAGCATGGCATGTCGTGTGCTCTTAAGTCAAGGTTGGCTTGACTACCACACTTCAGGATGATTAACTCCATTCATTGAATGAACATTTATTAGGTACCCATTCTGCTCCTGACTTGCGAGACTCATAGTGGAGGGAAAAAAAGAAGGCACATAAGTGGTTCCTGCATTTAGGGACGGAAGTCTAAGAAGGATATTGGCATAAAAAAATAGCTCCTATTATTCTTTAGCTCTTACAGCATAACAGGTATTGAACCTAACATAGATTATCGAATTTAATTCTCACAAACACTTGCAAAACAGATAGTCCTAGCCTCATGCAGAAATAAGAAAACTGAGCCTCAGAACGTTTATGACTCTTGTCCAAAGTCACTCAGCTAGAAAGTAGCAGCACCTAGGTTTGTCCTCGAGTCTGTCCAGCTCCAGGATCACTTTTGTCCTGCTGTACCAGAATGGCAGTGACAGAGGTGAATCCATATTTCCATGGAAATACAGCTTTCTCTTCTCAGAAGTGCTATATCCACTTTCCTTCCCAAGATTCCAAGGACACTGAGTTAAGTAAGCCTTCCCTCCAGCACTTCCTAGGGAAAAACTCAAGCCAAAGTCCTTTGATGAATAAAGTCAAAGGAATAATCAATAGCCCTGCCAGCTTCTATCACTAACAGTGAGAAGCGTATGTGAAGCCAGCTGGTCACAAAATAGTTAAAAGAGCTGCCTCCTGTCATCCCTTACAATCTTTCTTTCCAACTTGGGCCTGGCAGAATGGCTCCCACAGAAAAAAAGGTGGTGAAAAGAAGGTTTGTTTTGCTACCAATGAGATGGTCACCTGAGAATATACCATCAACATTCACAAGCACATCTCTAGAATGAGCTTCAAGAAGCATGTCTTTCGGGCACTCAAAGAAATCTGGAAATTTACCATGAAAGAGATTGGGACTCCAGATATGTGCATTGATACCAGTCTCAACAAAGCTTTCTGAGCCAAAGAAATAAGGGAAGTCCCATATCATATCCAAGTGAAGTTGTCCAGAAAACATAAGGAGATGAAGATTCACTAAACATAGGTAAATATTCGTACCTATATGCTTGTCGCCACTTTCAAAAATCCATAGGCAATCAGTGTGAATGAAAACTAACTGTTGATTGTCAAAGTTATAAGACGGCAAAAAAAAAAAAAATCAGTTAAGGAAACATTCACTTAACATTGACCACCTGACATGTAGAAGCTAAACAATAAACAGTTGTCTGTACTGAGAACCATTGCGGCCAGTGGGCTTGGGCATGGTGAGGGCATATAAAAAACTAGAACAGCCAGGTATGGTGGCTCACGCCTGTAATCCCCACACATTGGGAGGCTGAGACAGGTGGATCACCTGAGGTCAGGAGTTTGAGACCAACCTGGCCAATGTGGTGAAACCTCGTCTCTACCAAAAATAAAAAAAATTACCCAGGCGTGGTGGCGCATGCCTGTAATCCCAGCTACTCAGGAGGATGAGGCAGGAGAATTGCTTGAACCCAGGAGGCAGAGGTTGCAGTGAGCCGTGATTGTGCAACTGCACTCCAGCCTGGGTGGCAGGGTGAGACTCTGTCTCATGAAAAAAGAAAAACAAAAACAGAACAACCTTTTTATTTCTGTGATAGGCAGGGAATTGTCTAGGCTATCTGGTGCATCATATACCTCTGACCTCCAGAGCAACGCCAGCAGTTAAATTTCAAAAATAAAAAGTAGACAAAGAATAAAAACAAACTGTTGCTGGCACAGGTAACCTGATGTCTGGGTCCTAGCTCATGCATACACAGGTGGCCAGCCTGGCTATTTCTTCTCTCATCTGGGCCCTGACAACAGGTGGGAAATTGTGGTCCCATTTTCTGTTTTGCATATTCATAGAAAATATCTGTATTCTAACCTGCCCAGCTATAGTTACTTCCTGTGTAAGTCCTTCCTATCCCTGTCACTGATTCAGCAAAGAAGTTAACAGGAAGGAAGGGAAGGAGAGAGTAAGAGAGGGAGGGAGGAATGAAGGAGAGGGAGGAAGAAAAAGAAAAAGAAAGAAAGAAGGAAGGAGGAAAAAGGAAAAGAAGGAAGGAAGGAGGGAAGGAAGGAAGGAGAGAAAGAAAAGAAAAGGAAAGAGAAAGAGTATTAGTTTGTTTTCATGCTGCCAATAAAGACATACTCCAGACTGGGTAATTTATATAGGAAAAAGGGTTTAATGGACTTACAGTTCCACATGCCTGGGGAAGCCTCACAATCATGGTGGAAGGCAGATAAATCTCTCTTTGCCTGCTTACGTGGATGGCAGCAGGCAAGGAGAGATTTCGTGAAGGGAAACTCTGCCTTATATATCTCATGAGACTTATTCACTACCATGAGAACAGCATGTGAAAGACCTGCCCCATGATTCAGTTACCTCCCACTAGGTCCCACCCACAACATGTGGAAATTCAAGATGAGATTTGGGTGGGGACACAGCTAAAGCATGAAAGAAAGAAAGAAAAAAAAAAGAAAGAAAGAAAGAGAGAGAGAACAAAAGAACAAAAGAAAGAAAGAAAAAGAAAAAGAAAGAGAGAGAGAGAACAAAAGAAAGAAATAAAAAGAGAAAGAGGAAGGGAGGAAGGAAGGAAGGAAAGAGAAAAAGAAGGAAAGAAAGAAAAAGAGGGGAGGGAGGGAAGAAGGAAGAAGAAGGAAGGAAGCAAGGAAGGAAAAGAAAGAAAGGAAAGAAAGAACAAGAAAAGAAAGAAAGAAAGAAAGGAAGGAAGAAAAAAAGGAAGGAAGAAGGAAGGGAGGGAGAAAAATAGTCTGCCATCATAATCCTTTGTGTAGGGCAAATCTATGTTTATTTATTTATAAACTAGCAACTAGGCATTAAAATTTTAATTACCTCCTTTTATTAACACCTGAATCACTAGGGGTACAGGATTTCATTTAATTTGGTCTCAGTTTTGTGAAATGCTGAAAGGTGATTTTGGAAAAAACTAATATTGGCATGCTTTTTAAAAAGTATCTAGATTGGTACTTAAAAAGTGAAGAGTAACAGTTAAATGGGGCATGGGCTCCTGAAACTGCCTTTGATTTAAATAAAGTGAAGAGCAACAAGCAATGGGTTTTAGGTTCAATTTGTGGCCTGGAAAAAAAACAGAGATGATGGCCAAATTAACGATGGGCACCATTCTGTCTCACTTTTCACACCATTTTGAAATGGTCATAGGTCATAATAAATTATTATTATTTTTAAAAGTGAATTATCTCTGGGTGCAGTGGCTCATGCCTGTAATCCCAGCACTTTGGGAGGCCGAGGCAGGCACATCTCCTGAGGTCAGGAGTTTGAGACCAGCCTGGCCAACATGGTGAAGCCCTGTCTCTACTAAAAACACAAAAATTAGCCAGGTGGGGTGGTGCAATCCCAGCTACTTGGGAGGCTGAGGCAGGAGAATCGCTTGAACCCAGGAGGTGGAGTTTTCAGTAAGCCCAGATCACGCCACTGAACTCCAGCCTGGGCGACAAAGTGAAACTCCATCTCCAAAAAAAAAAAAAAAAAAAAAATTAAAATCAAAAAAGTAAAAGAGAATTAAAATCTGGTCTAGATAAGTGTTTCGCATGCCATCTTTTCAGGAATAATCATTTGGGAAGCAGAGTGACTCCAGTGAAGAACTTTTGTATCCTCAGAACCTAGTTAAATAACTAATTACCTATAGAAAACTGTAAATTACATTGCTGAGACCATATTTTTATGTTTATAAAAAATATAAATTATTTTTATTTTTATTATTAGTAGTATTAGTATTATTACTTTAGATATGGGATCACGCCCTGTTGCCTAGGCTGATCTTGAACTCCTGGGCTCAAGCAAGCTGCTTGCCTCTACCTTCTACCTCCCAAAGTGCTGGGATTACAGGCATGAGCCACCATGCCCAGCCTACAATATCTTAATAAAATGAAACTCCAGTGCCCAACAAAACTTATTGCAGAAAACTTCCACTTTCTCCCCCTTACAGAAATGAAAGAAATAGAAAAAGCAGATAACGAACGGGAATTCTCTATATAGCCTCGCCCAAGTCTGAACGACTTCGTTTTTCTTGAAATGTGAAGTAGAAATACTAGCTCTCACTATTGCCCAGTACTAGAGAAACCAAAGTAAGACATTTCTGTTTCTTAGTGTGAGAAACAGACTCACCTGTACAAACCTAAAGAATGGACTTAGGAAGCCAAAGAACAGAGAAAGTGAGACTTTTAATGAGAACAGCAAAAGTGGGACTTTTAATGGTTTTGCAAGATTGGGTGTTTGATAGGCAGGCACACCCAGTGCAGTTTTGACAAGCAATTTGTCCCCTACTGCCCAGGTCCCTTCCCCTGTTCCTTATAGGCTGAGTACTATAAGGTTACAATTTTCCCTACCTATTGACTGTTGGGTAGGGTCTTTAGATGTTTTTTTAGAGTTGTTTTGCTGCATTTTGTTGCAGCCCACAATGCATTACAATCCTAGTTCATTTGGGGGCTCTTGATGTATCTGACTTATGACCTAAGTAGCTGGGCAGGCTGATAAGTACAGACAAAGCAAGGTATTTGCAAACTAGTAAACTTTTATTTTAGGATAAACTTTTTTGGTTTGGGTGAGGGCAACTACAGTCAACAAGCAGGCTTTGGCTATCCAAGCAGGAGCCTAGTATATCCTGTTTTTTTTTTTCTGTACTTTTCTGACCTAAGCCGATTGAAGGCACTTTGTCGTGGAAATGGACCATTGTATGCATTACTTCCTTCAATCCCCTCTTCTTTTTCTTTTTACTCCTATTAGCCCCATTTCCACATTTATTTTTGTGTCCTTTGGTTCTTAAATTTATTAGGCACTCCTTTACGGACATCTATTGAGTTAATATAGCTATCAGGATTACAAAAATTTGTTAGATTTCTCCAACTTTGGTGGCCATGTGGATTTTCAGGGATTTTATGGAATGCCAAGGTGAACGGAATGGCCAATTGAACTAAGGCACAAGTCCGGATCCAGTTGGACGGTAACAGGTCAAGGAATACCATCAGACATTAGCCTGGGGTATATGGAGAGCTGAGTAGCTGCCTTTGTTTGACTCACCAGCCACATTTAGGATGTGAGTATAAGTTGAGAGTTTTCCCACCGGCCTATTGGAGCAAGAGGAGTGGTTCATATTCCCTGTGGAGATCGAGGGCATTGCTTTAGGGTTTGACGTTTGCAAGGCGGGAAAGAGCAATAATGGACTTTTGTGAGTTTTATTTCCCCATGCATCCCTGTCCTGTTATAGACCCAACATCCAACATGTTCCTTTGGGATTGGTGTCCCATTCTAGGGGAAACAGAACGACCTATGTCTGAGTCCACCCAGCTGAGCATGCGTAACAGTCACCCTTATTAAGAGCTTGTACCAAAAACTTAACCCATTCAACCCAGGTACATACATCCCCATATCCAGTCTTAATTTCTAAAGTTTGCTTCAAGTTGGTTAACTTAATCATTTTTACTTTCTTAGGGTCATTGTATGGTGGGTTAAAGGAAGTAGTGGGACTGAGAGTTATAGTAACCCTGGTGAGCTTGGGGTGGAGTTGGTAACTAGCCTAAAAGCTAACTGTCCCACAGGATTCCTTCCTGAGCTATCTATTCATACCTCCAACGTTCCTGGTCTAGAGTAGCTGGGTTGTTTATGGTAATTAATATAGAATTACATTCTAAATTTCTATAGTTAGGTGTCATGGGGCCCTTATATTTTGTTATTTAAGGGTCTGTTTTTGGAAGAATGACTCACCCAGCCTTGATACTGAGTGGCCCACCAGAGCTGATTCCAGCTAGCACAGAGCTTATCTGAGAGGGCCTAATAACGGTCGTTTTAGGATGTAGATATTTGTTTGCTCGTGACAACTAGCTTTAGTTCCCTAAATTCCCACAAAGTAAGACTTGGCAGGCATGAAATTTTACAGTTTGGTTGGGTGGAGGTCTTAGTTATGTTGACTGTTAGTTTGATTGGATATTTCCTGCTTTCCATCCCTAATACTGGGTCCTAGCCAATACTTATGTCTCCTTTCATGCCTCGTGTTAGGATTAATCCTAACAATATTTACCCCCAGTGACGGTGCCTGTTCATAGCTTCCTCTTAGGTTCTCTTTAGAGTTAGCTTTAAGCCTTCCTCAGATAATTTATACACTCCCCATCTACCTTTTTCCCTTCCTTCCAGGGGTTCTTTTACCAGTCTGTGACTGGAGTGTCACGTGTCCACGCCTGTTCAGCTGTTCATACGGCTGTTTCACTGATTAGGAGTACTTGATGGGGACCTTCCCAGCTTGGGTAGAGCTTGTCTTCTTTCCAAGTCTAAATTAGCGCCAAGTTGCCAGACTGGAAGTGGTGAACTTAAACTTAAGAGGTGGGGTTTGAGTTAGAAGTTCTTTTAACCTAAGGGATGACAAGGTGGAGGATATGGCCAGTATATTATCTCTTCAAAATTGTTTTTTGGTTTCCATAGTAGGAAGGTCAATAGTCCTGCCTAAATACGGGAATGCTTTGAAATGGCCTTAACCTAGGAGGTCTTCCTTCGGTAGTCTGTTTTCTAACTACCTTTGTGTTTATTCCCTGGCAAGTTACGCAACCCCCACACACTTGTTTAGCAAGGGTATAAATCCTTATACACTGATAATTCTTGAGTATTGCATCACACATGGCCTGGGGACCCCAGTGACTTCTCTTATGCAGTATGGACATTAGTTCTCTTATTATGGGTTTGCTTATTATTTTTGTTTCACTAGGGAGCACCCACCTCCCGTCCTCAGTTTGAGCGGCTCCTATCTTGCCCAGCTTTTCCTCTTTCTCTTTAGAAAATTGGGGTTTATTTATTTATTTATTTATTTATTTTTGAAAGAAAGAAAAAGAGAGGAAAGAAAGTGAGAGTGAAAGAAAGAAAGAAAAGAATGTACGAGAGAAAGAAAGAGGAAGAGAAAGAGGGAGAGAGAACGGGATTCTTGTTCTATTGCCCAGGCTAGAATATTGAGGTTCTAATACCACCTTAGGGATGTTTGGGATTAGG